>VMDR010030307.1:0-12429 GCA_007922815.1 Macrotus californicus
TTTTGAGATTTCTCCATACTGCTTTCCACAGTGGCTGTATCAGTCTGCATCCCCACCAACAGTGCAAAAGCATTCCTGTTCTTCCACATCCTCTCTAGCACTTGCTGTTTGTTGATTTATTGATGGTGTCCATTCTGGCAGGTGTGAGATACCTCATTGTGGTTTAAATTTGCATTTCTCTGATTAGTGATGCTGAGCATCCTTTCATCTCTATTTGCCATCTGTATGTCCTCTTTGGAGAAGTGTCAATTCAGGTTCTTTGCCTATTTTAATTTTTTTTTTTGGTGTTGAGTTTTGTAAGTTCTTTATAAATTTTGCATATTAACCCCTTATCAGATGTATTGGTGAATATGTTCTCCCATTCTGTGGGTTGTCTTTATTTTGTTGATGAATTCCTTTGCTGTGCAAATACTTTCTATTTTTATGTAGTCTCTTATTTATTTTTTCTTTTGTTTTTCTTATGTGGGGAGATAGATCCAATAAAATATTGCTATGAGCAATGTCTGAGATTTTGCTGCTTATATTCATTCAGCATTATTTACAATCACCAAGATATGGAAGCAGCTTAAGTGCCCATCAGTAGATGAGTGCATAAAACAACTATGAGTTATTTACACAATGGAATACTACTTTACTGTAAAAAGAAGAAAATTTTACCCTTTGCAACAGTGTGGATGGACCTGGAGAACTTTATGCTAAGTGAAATAAGCCAGTCAGAGAAACACAAATACCAATGATTTCACTCATATGTGGAATCTAATGAACAAACAAAACTATCAAGGAAAATGGGGACAGATTCATAGATGGAGATCAGGATGACAGTTGGTGGGAAGGGAGGGGATGAGGAGGAGGGACTGAGCAAAAAAGGAAAAGGACTCATGGACATGGACACCAGTGTGGTGATTGCTGGTGGGAGAGTGTTTTAAGGGGACTAAAGGGTAATGGAAAAAATACATAAAAATTAAATAAAAGACAAATTGGTAGTTACAAAATTGTCACAAGTATGTAATATACAGCATAGAGAATATAGTCAGTAATGTTACAATGATTATATATGGTGCCATGTGGGTGCTAGAACATGAGGGAAACAATTTGTTAAGTATATGATTGTCTGGCCACTGTGCTGTACATCTGAGACCAATAGAAAGTAATGTTGAATATGAACTGTAATTGAAAAATAAAATTTAAAAAAGTAATTAAAAAAACACAATGAGATATCACCTCACACCTGTCAGGATGGCTATCATCAATAAATCAACAAACAACAACTGCTGGCGAGGATGTGAGAAAGAGGAACCCTTCTGCCCTGTCGGTGGGAATGCAGACAGTGCAGCCACTGTGGAAAGCAGTATGGTGATACCTCAAAAAATTAAAAATGTGTCTGCCTTCTGACCCAGCAGTCTCACTTGTGGGAACATATCGAAGAAACCCAAAACACTAATTCAAAAGGACATAAGCACCCATATGTTCATTGCAGCATTATTTACGTTTCCCAAAGTATGGAAGCAGCCCAAGTGTCCATAAGTAGATGAATGGATGGAACAACTATGGAACATTCACACAATGGAATACTACTCAGGCATAAAAAGAAGAAAATGTTACCCTTTTCAACAGCATAGATGGACTTGGAGAACATTATGCTAAGTGAAATAAGCCAGTCAAAGATAGACAAATGTTATGTGATTTCATTTATATGTGGAATCTAATCAACAAACTGAACTAACAACCAAAATAGAGACAGACTCATAGATACAGAGTAAGATGACAGCTGGTGGGGGCTGAGGGGTGAGGGAATCAAGAAACAAGAAAAAGGACTTATGGACATGGAAAACAGTGTGGTGATGCAGGAGGGGGGGGATGAGATAGAAAGTTAAATGGTAATTGAAAAGTACAATAAATTTTTTCAAAAAAGAAAATTAAAAATGTGGATTTTATTTTTTAGAAAAAATTATATGGATTTTTTGGCTAGTCTAATATTTATATATTTAAATAGAGGAAGAGATACAGATATAGATACTGATACATATGTACAGTTAGATACAGATATCACACACACACTCACACACACACACACACTTATCCAATAATTTGGAACTCATTTCTTGCTTTCAAAGGCAACAGTACTGACATATCTAAACTGGCTGAGCTTGCATCTGCTTTAAGGTAATAAAGGGTGATTCTGTAAAGGGTGATTCATGTAAAAATGACCTCTAGAGTAGGTATGGGATAATATGGTTTTGGAATGGGGATCCTAGAACTTCAGTGAGATGATGAGTCCATCAAATGCTACCTACATACCAATTGCTTCATTGACAGATACAACAATCAAAGTGTACAGGAAAGTATTTGACAATTATTTTTTACCCAACACATCAGAAATCCATGTTCAAGTTCTCACAATTGTCAGAATAGCAAATGCTGGTCATTCCCTGCATTTTAGTAGGTAAATGTGTGATAATAGGCATTTAACTCAGGAAAATTTGACATAAATAGCTATTGACACCGGCCACCAGTTAAGAAGAATGAAAAATCTTTTGTGGAGCATATCCAGGACCTGACTTCATTCAGCATGTGATTAACAGAGACTACCGACAGCCCTAGTATCTGTGTATGCACTGTATCTTTGCTATTTTTTTCTTATTACATAGATTAGTAGATTTGCCAGTATTGAACATTTCTTTCCAAATTACAAGAAGGCTTGAGAGCTCTTTGATCACCCTTTGTGATCTTTAGAAGTCTGTCTATAGCCTTGGGACTGCATTCCTGCAATATCACTGAAAGATCTGTATAGTTCCGATTATCACACCATGAACTAGAGCAAATCATAATTTAAGTGGTATTGCTGATAATCATTTACAAAATTCTTTTAAAATATATCTTATTGATTATGCTATTACAGTTGTCTTAATTTTCCCCCTTTACTCCCTTCCACCTAGTACCCCTCATTCCCCCCAGCAATCCCCCTTTAGTTCATGTCCGTGGGTCATGCATATAAGTTCTTTGGCTTCTCCAGTCCCTATACTGTTCTTAACATCCTCTTGTCTATTCTGTACCTACCAATTTGTACTTCTTAATTCCTGCACCTTTCCCCCCATTTTCCCCCTTCTACCTCCCAACTGATAACCCTCTAAATGATCTCCATATCTGTGATTCTGTTTCTGTTCTGCTTGTTTGCTTAGTTTGTTTTTTAGATTCAAGTGTTGATTGTTGTGAATTTATTGCCATTTTTATGTTCAATGTTTTGATCTTTTTTAAATATAATTTCCATTAGCATTTCATATAATACTTGCTTGAGGATAAGGAACTCCTTTAGTTTTACTTTGTCTGGGAAACACTTTAACTGCCCTTCAATTGTAAATTATAGCTTTGCTGGATAGAGTAACCTAGGTTGTAGGTCATTGCTTTCATCACTCAGAATACTTCTTGCCAATTCCTTCTAGCTGCAAAGTTTCTTTTGAGAAATCAGCTGACAGTCTAATGGACACTCCTTTGTAGGTAACTCTCTGCTTTTCTCTTGCTGCTTTTAAGATTCTCTCTTTATCTTTAACCTTTGGCATTTTAATTATGATGTATCTTGGTGTGATCCTTTCTGTGTGTATCTTGTTTGGGACTCTCTGGGCTTCCTAAACTTGTATGTCTATTTTCTTCACTAAATTGGGGAAGTTTTCTTTCATTATTTTTTCAAATAAGTTTTCAATTTCTTGTTCTTTCTCTTCTCCTTCTGGTACCCCTATGGTTCAAATATTGGCATGTTTGAACTTGTCCCAGAGGCTCCTTAGCCTATCCTGTTTGGGGTTTTTTTGGACTATTTTTTCTTCTTACTGTTCTGATTGAATATTTTATCTTCCTTATGTTCCAAATCATTGACTTAATTCTCAGCTTCATCCATTCCACTGTTGATTCACTGTAAATTTCTCTTTATTTCATTTAGTGTAAACTTCATTTCTGCCTGGGTCTTTTTTATGCTGTTGAAGTACCCAATGAGTTTCTTGAGCTTCATAATAACCAGTGTTTTAAACTCTGCACCCAATTGATTGCTTATCTCCATTTTGCTTAGTTCTTTTTCTGGCATTTTGTTCTGCTCTTTCATTTGGACCATATTTCTTTGTCTCCTCACTTTTGCAGCTTCCCTGTATTTATCTCTCTGTATTAGGTAGAGCTGCGTTGGCTCCCTGTGTTACAGATGTGGCCCATTGTAGAAAAGCACACCCATAAGTTGGATGGGGTGAAGCTTTAGGCAATTGCAGGGCAGGGCAACCCATGTGACTCAGGTTGATGGAGTCTCTGATATGGTGTAGCCACTCTGTGGTTCTGTGTAGGGGAAGGCTCAGAAAGGGCACAATGCTGCTGCCTGGCCTCTGGAGTATTTTTCAGGAGGAAGCTATTCTTCAGCACTTGACTTGATGCCAGACTCTTCAATTTTTCTTTGTGTTCTACTGGTGCCATTCCAGCTGCTGCTTGGTGCTGAACCCCAGAGAGAGTGAGTCTGTGTAAGCCCTATCTGTTATAAGCCATTTAAGAGGATTCTCCTCAGAATCCCATAATTTCTTCCACCAGCCCAACCCCCACTGGTTTTTACAACCAGAAGTTATGGAGACCTATCTTCCTGGCAATGGAACCCTGGGTTGGATGGTCTGATGCGGGGCTGGGCTCTTTTGCTCCCAAGGTATCCCTCTAGATTTTTATCCACCACACATGGGTGTGGGATTCCAATTCCATGTCTCTGGGTCTCCACACCTCTCCATGCACCTCCACGTTTCTGCTTCTCCTATCCATGTGGATGAATGTGACTTTAATTCCTTGGTAGTCTAACTTCCATACAGCTCAATTTTTTGATGATTCTGTATGATATTTTTTTGGAATCTAGTTGTAATTTTTGCTGTGGTTGTGCAAGTAGGTGAGTCATGTTTACCTATGCCTCCATCTTGACCAGATGTCCACAAAATTCTTTAAGAATAACTTTGATTGTTTAGGTGTTCAGGAGTTGAGATTCCTAAATAAATGATATCTTATTTGAATATGTCAGTGATTATTATCTGATATTCCCACATGTCAGGAAACCACAAACATTTGAATCTTGCCCCCATCTCCCAATTCTTTGGATGGATATCTCTCTAAAAATGACTTAAAGTCTAAATCAAGGTGTATTCTTCACTGGCTATTTTAACCTGCACATACTTTGTACTTATCTTAATCCCACAGCAATTACTCTTTATACCATTTATTTAGATACTTAATTATGAAATGCTTTGTATTAATATTTAACACTGCACAAGTATCACTTAAGTTTTCTTGAGATTACAAGTTCCTTGAGTTCAGCTCCTATGACATATTCTTTTGTACCACTTTGTCAGCAAACACAATCCTAATTTCACAGCATGTGCTTAGTAAATAGCTCTTAAATTAGTCTGTTTTGGTGGGTGAAGGAGAAATGCCATATCCTCACTCTTCTCCTCATTTGGAATAATGTGTAGTGGGATGTTGAGAATAACTTTTCTTATTGCCTTGAAATTGGCTCTACAGTAGGGATTAGTAAGTTTTTCTGTAAATAGCTAGTTAGTAAATATTTTGATTTTTTTCATAAAAGTTTTGTTTTCTTGAATAACCCTTTAAAAACCATTCTTACCTCACAGGCCATACAAAAATAGGCCACAAACCATATTCATATCACAGGCCATATATAATTTGTCAATCTGTGCCCTACAGCACACAGATAAAACAACATGTGCTCAGCACCCCTGTCACAAAAGCCACCAAAAATGGGAGCCCAATTCATCTCTTTGGGGCTTAATTAAAGGGAGAAAAATCTACTTATCTATCTATCTATCTATCTATCATCAGTCATCTTTCCATCTATTTATCTCTCATCTATCAAGCAATCATATAACTGCATGATTTATCTATTATTTGTTATCTACAATAAGCAACACTCAATGATCTATTATATATCATCTATGTATTATCAATCATCTATCCATCTATCATCTATTGACTAGTCATCTATCTACATATCATTTATCTATTATTTATCATTTGTTACTGAGCAAAACTCAACTATCTGTCATTTCCTATCTAACTATCTACTCAGGCATGGGGAGAGAAGAGGAAGTCAGCAGTATCTTTGGCCTGGCTCATATGAAATGCTATATTAGTCTTGACATTATTTCATACCTTCTTTAAAGTGTGAGGAGGATCTGGGCATGAAGGCTCCAAGAGAATCTCTCACAGAAATCGGAAGATGCCTCCAAAGAAGGATTCTGGATCTTATTTTCCATTTGGATATCTGCTTAGGGAATGAACTTGCTGATCTACCCTGAGACTATACAAACAGGAGAGAAGCATAATGAGAGAAAAAGAAAAAAAATCCCACAGGTTAAGGGAAACCTATGGGATGTAGTTGGGTTTAATTCAGCAGGCTGACACTCCATCTGGGACTTAGAAGCAAGAGTTTTTGGAGTATATTTCAGGGGCAGAAATAAAGTAGAAAGTACATAGCATTATGGCCAGCTTTCTCATAGAGATCTGTGCAGATAGAGGCTTTGCAAAAACCTCTAAGGAACTCACCCTGTGTCCCTGTCAGCCAGCATGACCTGGCTGGTGCCTTAGTCCTAACACCTTGTCAGGGCTAGTCAAAGAAGAGGTGGCTAGCAACAGAATGAAGACTGTACCAGGAGAGGGTAAGTTTGGGAATGTTCATTATTTTCTCTCACTCTCGTCCCGACCAGCATCAACAGACAGAAAGAACTTAACTTGTACAAAAGGGTGGAAAATATGTCTAGAAACATTCACTGGTGTGCGCATACACACACTCTCCAAGGACTTATTTTCCTAGCTGAAGACTGTCCTGCAGGTAAAGGAAAAGATGCATTCTAAATTAAGCTTGAGATTCATTTTAAACTAGATTGATTGCTGTTAACTGTCCAAAATGCTGTTAAGGGAGAAAAGTGGGGGCAGATTTCACAGCACATAGTTGCAACAGTAACTGGAAAAAAATGACGCCTCATATCTGTACCCCCACTAAGTAGAATCATACATATTTTCTTTCTTTGTCTTCCTTCATTCTTTCCTTCTTTTCTGCCTTTGTTCATTCATTTTTTCCTTCTCTCTTCCAGTCCTTCAACTTAATCCTTTCATGAAATCTATTTGTCATTGCTAGGACCTGATGTCTCTTAGAAAAACCAGGAGATAGATTGTCTCACATTAGTTTCCCAGAAGCCAATCTGAGAGGAAAGTTCCTGTTTAAGTGATTTATTAACAAAGCACTTCCAGGGGTAGCCTGTCAGGGAATAGAAAAAGGAATGGGGGAAGCAAAACAGGGAAGAGAAAGAAGCCAAGCAAGGGGTTTTATCAGGCAAAGTCTCCCAAAGACTAGCTTCAGCCTGATCCTAAAGACAGCTATGGACTGTGAATTCTGCCTCTGAGAGTTTTCTCCAAAGTCAGGGGGGCTGGGGCTGTCATACTACCACACCTGGGAGTCACTGGTTAAGGGTCAGCCTTGGGGGATGTATGTACCCAGAACTTCTGGCTCTAAGCCCTGGAAAAAAGGGCTCCAGGAGCCCACAGGCAGTCCTCCAATGGGGAAACAAAAACTGTAAAAATGAGATCCAAGAGGAATGGGCAGAAAATCAACATTATCTGCTACACACATACGAAAATGATAGAGTGGAAGAGTCCTTGGAGGATGCAAAGCTATGGAATACCTTGATTAGTTGTAAATTGTATGTCACACACATATATGCATTCACGCATGTGTGTTGTTACCAATAATAAAGAACAAAAGTTTATAAATTGTTTCTCCAAATAACTAGTTTAGAATTCAAGGTTATCCTTATAATACTGCCACTCACTAGTAATTTCATGTGCTTTTTTTATTGGGAAAGACTTGGAGGTACAAGCAGGCCTCAGAATGGCATGTGCCTCAGGGATTGGCTTATTTCTGCTGCAGTTTACCCTAAGGTATCGTGACCATGCTTCTGATGATTGTTGTGGCAATCAGAAATGATTCAGAACTTATGACTTGTGGTTTCATAACTACTTTGGATTTTTTAAAATTTATTTGTGAATAAATTAAGATTTATTTCTAAATAGACCTATATATGAAGGTGTACTTCTTACCAAAAAAAATATGCTAAAGATTATTATTTTAGTGGAATCCAGCAAGCGGCCTGGTAAAGAAGTAAGAAAGAATGTATTAATGATTAAGAGTGTGCAGTTAAATCGCCTCAGGTCAAATCCCAGTTTTGCTAGTAAGAAATTGTTTTTCAATGGACAATTTGATTAACATTTTATAGCTAAATACCCTCATATATAAACTGAAGTGTGATGGAAACTGCTTTAGCAGGCTGTTGGAGATGAAAGGAGATAATGTGTGGAGTGCTTAGGTATGGTGCTAGCCTACAGCAAGTACTCCATAAATGTTCATTTTTATTAAAACCATGGATCAGGAGTTGGAAAGACCTCTGCTAATTCTATGTCTGCCCTTGAGCTGGTGAGCCTATGTTCTTTTCAGGAAAATGGAGATAATATTAGGATGACTGGATTTCTGTAGGAATTAAATGCATCATATATGAAATACCTAGCAAACCTAAAGTGCATAATAGATGCACTGTTTTTTTAATTGATTACACAAGTACTCTCCACCCATGAAGGAAAAAGGGTTGTACAACCTTAGCTTGAATGCGTTCAGATTCACTCTTGTCATTCAATGCAGTTTTACATACATGCAAATGGAAGTCTAGTTTAACCTTAGGACTTTGAGAACAAAACAGCAGGGACCTCCACAAAGTTCTAGAATATGCTACCTTAAATTAAATTGATATTTGCATCTATCTGACCTCAAACTTATTTGCTCTTGGAGCAATGTAAATTGAACTGTTCTTGAATTAATTCAGTTGGCCAAAAGAACTGAGAACTTTCCCTTATATTTCCCTTATATTAAGGACATTTTAACAGAGAATAAGTGCTCATGGGTTCAGCAACACATTAGGTGGAGTATTCCCTGTGCCTTGACTCTTGCAAGGCTTCAATGCAAAGAAAGACAAAGTATTCACAGGGCACTTCAAACTGTTTTAAAAGCTAGTGAAAGCTAGACTTTTGAGTCTGCTCTGTAGCTTCTGGCTGGTTGATCTCCAGACCTCATTTTCTGGTGTCCAAAACAGTCTGGATGTTATTAACTGAACTGAGTTGAGGCTGGGGTTGGACAATTAGATATTTCCTTTTAAAAAGTGTTTAATTTGGGGTGAAGGTTGATGCTTGGAGTATGAACCATGAAAAAGTCACTTGTTTTATTCTCAATTGCATTAAGGGCTTAGAACAAAACATTACATGGGGAGCAAGTTCGGGGTCTCTGTTTGAATTGTAGCAGCAGCCCCATGAAAAGTGGGTGCCCTCTGTGTTAATGGCTTTGAGCACTAGTGTGGCAGGCAAGACAATGAGAGTATGCTCCCTGGTTTATCCCTGTCTTCCAGGAGACTCTTGTTTATTGCAGCGTTATTCACAACAGCCAAGATGTGGGAAAAAAACAAATGTCCATCAACAGAAAAATGAATAAAGAAAACATGGTGTACATGCACAGTGAATTTATTCAGCCTTAGGAACAGAAATTCTGAAGTATGCAACAACATGGATTTCACGTATATGAAGTATCTAAAATAGTCAAACACATAGAAGCAGATGAAGGTAATGGAAGCAAAAATAAATATGTGAGGTGATATTGAACTAAAGGTCTCTGTACAGCAAAGGAAGCCATCAACAAAATGAACAAGTAATATATGGAACAGGAGAAAATATTTGCAAACTCCACATCTGATAAGGGGTTAATATATAAAATATAGACAAACTTATACAACTCAATAGCAAAAAAAAATTAGAAAAACCCAATCTAAAAAAGGACAAAGGACCTGAATAGATAATTTTTTCCAAAAAAGATACACAAATGGCCAAGAAGTACATGCAAACACAATCAAAGTCACTAGTCATCAGGCAAATGCAAATCAAAACCACAATGAGACATTGTCTCCCACCTGTTCAAATGTGTATCATCAAAAAATCAAGAGATGACACGTGTTGATAAGGATGATCAGAAAAGGGGACGCTGGTCCACTGCTAGTGGAAATGGGAACCAGCACAGCCACTATGGAAAGCAGGATGGAGTTTCCTCAAAAAATTTTAAAATAGAACTATCATGTGATCCCATAATCCCATTTCTAGATAGATATCTAGAAGAAACAAAACCATTATCTAGAAGAGATATCTGTACACCTTTGTATATAGCAGCATTATTCTCAATAGTCAAGGTGTAGAAACAGCCTAAGTGTTCATCAACAAATAAGTGAATAAAGAAAATGTGTCATATATATATATAATAAGAGGCTCTAAGGGGATTGATTGTCTGAGTCAAGAATCTTCCAGCAGAAAATGGCCTTAAACTGAGCCTGAAATGAATGTATTAGCTCTTATAACTGGAAATGCCAAGAAAGAGAAAATTGGAGCAAAGAATAAATTAAAAGTGTAAGCCACCCCCAACAAACAAACAAACAAACAAAAACACACCATGTAGAAGAGGAGTATAGAATGCTGGTTGCCAGGGGCTGGGGGAGGGGACAGTGGGAATTGTTGATCAGTGGGTATAAAGTTTTGGGCACACAAGATGAGTAAGTCCTGGCGGCCTGGTCTGCAACGTTGTGCCGATGGTCAACACCACTGCACTGCATACCAAAAGCTGTAGTAAGAGGGTAGGTCTTACATTAAATGTTCTTAACCACAATTTTTTGTTTGTTTGTTTGTTTTAAGAAATCTCTATTGAAACCTCAATGAGGAGCATGAGAAGAGGTCCTAGGGAAGGTCTCCAGCAGGGACCTTTGCTCTACACCCACATTTCCTATTTCTTTCAGCCAAGTGGAGTGATCTCTCACTTTCTTCCAACCACCCTCTCAACTCCGGGTGTAGTTACACACCAACATAAAAAATATATATCATATATCAAAGGTATTCACATACATTAGTTGATTTTTTTCTTCCTTTTTCCAGCATTGACCAATTTCTCCACTTTTTATCTCTATGACAACAACCCGGAGAAGGTGATTGGTATCATATCTTAAAATTCCAAGGTGGCCTTGTCCAAATAAGCAAAAAACAGTCATACACAAAAACCCTCATAAATGGAAACTTCTGGTTCTACCCTAAAGCAAAGTGCATACAACTTGTGCAACCCCAAGTTGCTTCATTAAGCATACAGCATCCTCAAAATTATTTCTTGCTTCCATATATAAAGTGCAATCTTAGTCTGAACAGGGACAAGAAAAAAATCTTTGTCTCCAGGACAGTTTTTGTAACTGTGTTTCCATAGCTGTTTGCCTTTGTTTTTGTTTTTACCTCATAATCCCTTTGCCAACTGCGGTTTTAAGACAGGTGGAGTACAATAGACCATTGGTGATGGAAAAGACCCTGGAGACATTCCCATTCACAAAGGAGGAAGCTAAGACCCAGGGAGGATAAGAATTTACCTTGAACACAGTCACACAATTATTAACAGCAGAACTGTTGTGAGATGCCAAGGTTTAGAAGGTCCACTTCTCTATCCAGGTAGATGCACATTATTTTGGTTGACATTGACATGTATTGGCCCTCCCCTAGTTGATGTGGCTTTCTACCCCATGCTTTGGTAACTCTTGATGAGCCTATGGGCACAGGGGCTTCTGGGTCCCTATTGTACCCTCTGATATATAGCTTTTCTCTTTCATCCTCCCTGTATCATTACTGATAAGCCCAGAAACAGCATCATGCCTTCTCTTCAAGGAACCACACAGGCTTCTACTGAGAAGCACCCTGGACAAGCCCTCAGATGGAATCCTCCCCTATTTCTACTTTTGACCTACTCTTTTGCCCTCCTCAAAGCTGTTCCTAAACTTCCTGTTCCTTGGTTTCTGCCTTTCTTAAAACAGGCTGCAGAGTCTGTCACAGTGTTTTAGCATCTTCCACATCATCACTGACTTTGAACACAAGCAAAACAACCCTTTTCAGTTTAAGAAAACAGAAGATGAATATGAGAAAGTATTAAATCCCATAACATCACAAAGCTCTCCCAAGTCCTGTTTCCAATTAAGTGGAAGCCAGTTAAACTCTAGATTTTTTTTTTCAGCCTGAGTCATGAGTTTCCCAAAAGCCATCCTGATTTTTCTTACTCATTGCATTATGAATAAGCATACATATTTCTTCTATCAGAAACCTTCTTTCTGAATAGAGAGGACCAAAGAAAAAATTGGGGCAGAAAAACAGGGTGCTGCTGTTAACATACATCTTAATAATTTCAGTGGGTACAGATGTTGTGCCTTTAGATATTTTTCATTCTCTTAACTAAAGTAAACCAGCACTTTTGTCTTTCTTCAGTAATACTTTTATAAAACACTCTGACTTTTAAATGGGGGGGGG
>VMDR010030308.1:0-12429 GCA_007922815.1 Macrotus californicus
GTACAGCTTTAGCTGTTTTTCATAGAATTCAAAGTGTTACATTTCAGTGAGCCTCCTGCCTTAAGAGATATCCGGTCTCTACTGCCCACTCTCCTCCCAGTGTGAAGAGTTCTGACACTGTCCTAGCAGCATTCCCAGTATAAAAGTTCATGAGGGCTTCAGGAGTCTGCAACAGGCAGGTAACCAGGTCCTGAAGGACTGAGCATGGGTCTCTCCCTCCCTCATTTGGAAACTTCTCATGGGAATCAGTATCTTACTCCTTGCTGCTACACCAAAAGCCTGTTCTTTTTCCATGTCCCTGTTGCCCTATGCCCACCCTTCCCATCTTTTTTTTTTTCCATGCAACCCAGGGGTGAGATTATTAAGGGATTTCGTGGTTTTGCTACACAAAGGTGATTTAAAGTCCCTTCAAGACCAGACTAATTGCTTCCATGGAATAACTTAATCCACATCCTTTGCAGATTATAAATCAAAGAATAAACTATAAACCATTTTCAGATAAAAGGCAAAATCTAAGTTGCCATAATTGTCATCCACTTGGTCGAGTAGGAAAAGCTCTAGCCTGGAGGTTTAAATGCTGGTGGTACTTCCACCTACCAGGCAGATGACTTTGGACCATTCTCTTAACCTCTCCAAGCCTGTTTTCTACCAATAAAATGAGCATAAAACCAACCTCAGGGGGTGATGTCAATAATTAAATACGATTAGAAGAGAAAATCTCTATAAATGAATCTACCACAGTGCCTGGCCCACTGGAGGAGGGCAGACAGTGTTTATGAGTTCTAAATCCTTTAAAAATCTATTGCATTTGGAGACTAATAAAACTACATATTGTACAAAATGTATTAGCCCTTCCAAAGTTCCAACATTTTGTTTATAGTAAAAAGTTTTGTTCTTCTATAATCCCATCTTAGCTGAAATGTGGTGGTTTTACGCAAAGTAACTGGTAAAGGTTTAAATAATGTTGTATTTATGTACTTTTATTAGGTTTTTGTGTATCCTAATTTATTAACTGCTGAAGGAGAAGAGTTTTTTTTCAATAAAATTCTTTTAAAAAATGCCAATTTCTATTTTTTCCAGAATATCTACTTTTACGGAATGACTTTAGCCCTGAGTCAGGCCATGAAGGCATGTTTTACTAAGTTTGAGTCACAACTACTTTTGGGAGCTAGTCTGTAATCCTGAATCTCAATCAAGAGATCATTTGAAATTAGGGCTCCATGTGCATGACTATTTTCATCCTGTTAGAATAATCTACTTAGAATGTAAACTGTCCATTGGATTCCATCTCTTTTAATCTATTAGTCACCATCATTCTTCCTAGTACCCTAGTCCTCCCAAAACTCTCTTCCACCGTCCCTATCAAACCCTACTGGAAAGAAAATATACTGATTTGTGAGTAAAGAGGGTGCCTGAAGTTTACTTCCCTCCCTGCACAGTCACCAGTATTCCAAATCCCACTATTAGCACTTTTAGTTTGTTTGAATCAAAGTTCCACAAAAACAGAGACATTATCAGCTTCTCATACTATTGTGCATATAGCAAGTACTTCACACAGTACTTGACACACGGTAGTTGCTCAACAGCAGTTCATTAAATGAATGAAATACTTTGAGGATTTGTACCATGATTTAACAATGCAAATACCTTCAGTAATAATACAGTCTTCATATCATCACTGGAACCTTAATTGACTCAAAGTATTTAAATGTCCACAATATGCCACAAGCATGCTAGTCCCCTCCTCACAATCCAGTGAGAGCTTTGGGGTCCCCTTCCCAATGAGGCATTCACTGACCTTGGTTTAAAGTCTCAGAATCTGGGTTGCCTGCCTGGGACACCTTGTACTCACTACCACTCACTGCCCTACTCACACGCACTTTAAGGACTGGCAGCTGGAAAGGCACTGAAGGACCTCTATTCCAGGTGGAGGCATCAGTGCCCACAGGTGAGCAGTAGCTACAGGATGGTGGTGCCAGTCATTGCCTTCAAAGGTGGCTGAAAACAACAGAGAAGCTATAGCAGAATCACACAAAGATATTAGGTGTGAATTCCCTTTAGATAGCTCCAATGCCTTCTGTGAATAAATAGATGAGATTCCAAAATTGCCACAGATCTTGTGTTTGGAGTTAATTGATAGAGCTGGATGCCTTGAATGATTACTTAAAATGTGACTCACACAGGCTTCTATTGTCTAGAAAACAAAATTTTATGCTATTAAAAATGAGTTTGAGACTTCCAGACCCACTCATGGAAAAATGGCCTCATTTTTTTCCCCACCTTTCTTATCAGGTCCTCCCCTTTCCTATCATCCTGGCCTTTCTTCTTCTTATTCCTGGCTATCCATACCCCACTTTTCCCCAATGATGAATGTATTGTGCCTCTCCTCATTTGTCCTTTCTCTTTCTTGGACACCTCCCATTCAGTGTAGGCCTCTCTCAGGAGGAGGCCTTTTCCTCCAGCCAGCTTTGCCCTGCCTCTCACAAGCGGAGTCAAACACAGAGAGAAAAAAACTCTTTGCACACTAATGTTTAGTGAAAACAGACAGCAAGTAACTGAGAGCCTTCACATCAATGCAAAAAATAGACATCTGTAGTTTACATGATACATGCTTCTAGGTTAAAGGATAGCATATTACAAACATAAATGACACTTTTGGAAAAGCATATTGTATATATTATAATTCCTAACATTGTAAAACAAGAATGTCAGAAGTCCCCTAAAGAAAGAAGACGCCATCTGTGGGTTTATGACACGAAACAGATGGAACAGCATCTGAGCAGTGCTTAAAAGCTTCTCTTCCTGATAATGTCATCAATTCGATCATCACTTGAATTGCCTGAGAAGGGCCCTTTCAAACCCTAAATGACACAGTGTTTAGGAGGCACCATAGTCATGACGGAGTGCATCAGAATTCATCCCAATGATTGAGCATCGAGTATGATCCCAACATACACATCATCTCAAATGTTGTCAAATGGAACCCTTTTTCTTACCCAGGGCAAAGTGACTATGAGAACCAAACTATTCCCATTACTGTTTAGCAGAAGATTGTTTTAAAAATGTTTACATGGCATTCCAGAGTCTTCAAATAGAAAGAATTAAATAAAGGAAGCAAATAATCTCACCTTTTAGTCAAGAGAAACTTTTGGTTCTATAATGCAAGCTGTGGCTTTCTTCAAACACAACAGCCACCAACTGTACCCTGGGGCCCCTGAATGTGAGCCCTGAGGGGCCTTGGAGTCTTTTGCATACTGAAGTTTGGTAACAACTAGCCCAGAATATTCCAGTTTGATGCATAAATATGAGAAAATGCTCCACAAACACTATTATGTTCCTCATGTAATCTTAGAAGTCAAAATTAATAGAATCAGTATATTTGTTGTTTTGTTTGTGAGGGCTTTGTTTTAAAAAGGAGAGAAATATATGTAAATAGTTCACGAGGAAAACATGCATGATAAAGATCTAAAGAAATGAGTTATATGTGTCCTCCGAAGGGAGATTAATATGGTAGGACCTACACTTTTTCACAACTTGGATTAAGCCTGTTTTATGGCATCATACAATTACAATTTTGCGAGAGAAAGATTACTTTGCTGGGAAATCAAAGCAAAACGGCTTCCAAAATATCATATGTCTTTTCCCACAGACACAACGTACAAAAAACGATTTAGGCAAATTCACCCAATGGACACTGTTTATCACAACATACTTTCAGTAAAGCCTCTCTGGACTAGATCAGCTCCTAGCAGCTTGAAATGGAATGCCCAAACATTGGAGCAGCTGCTCTATAAGAAAAATATCTTGTTACATTTTCGTTAACCAACCAACTATTCAGGCTGCCATGTGAGTGTATCCCACAAACATACAAAGTCCTATAAAACTAATCAAAATCTACTAAAATCTAATAAACAGGAATGGATACTTCTTCAAAGACAGTTCACATCTAGCCACAAAACCCTTCCCAATATTCTTTGCTCAGGTTTGCAGGATGAATCAGCTTATTTATTATTTACTTATCTACTTATTTTATCTTTGGCTACAGCTAGCCTCAGAAGCCTTGTGAAGCCCCCTGTAATGGCCTGGCCTGGCCCTGAGCACAAGGGGCCGACCAGGTCTCAGAGTGGCATCTGATTTCTTTTACATCAAATGGTTTCAACAGCCAACTCCATATCGAAAAGACTTAAGCTGCTCTCCCAGAAGGCCCTAGAGATGTATGACTACCCAGGTAACCCCATCTAACCTTGAGCTTCACTGAGAAAAAGACTCTGAATGCACAGACCATTAGCCAAGTCAGATCTAGTCCCTTCTTTTCCAACTTCATTGTAATTTAATGCAGAAATTCTTAACAAAGGCTCTGTGGACTAGCCTCACTGATTCCATAAAATTCTTGAGATTGTGTTAAGATTTTCTATGGAAATATGTATATGTATTTCCCTAAAGGAGACCGCCTACATCTTCCTACAGTTTCTTAAAAGGGTCTGTGACATTGAAGGTTATTACATTCACAACTAAAGGTTAAATGTAATAGAGTTGGGTTAGAATTACCTCTTCTGTTTATTAACCTTATAGTTTGAGTATTCACTTCTTTGCGTCACGTGTACTG
The DNA here is from genome assembly GCA_007922815.1 of Macrotus californicus. Taxonomy (NCBI): domain Eukaryota; kingdom Metazoa; phylum Chordata; class Mammalia; order Chiroptera; family Phyllostomidae; genus Macrotus; species Macrotus californicus. The sequence goes on from VMDR010030308.1 coordinate 4,607, forward strand.
CTCACATATTGAGAAAAAAAGTAAGAAAAAAGTAAGCTGCTTGCCTTCTGTATTGGTCAGGAACTGGCTTTGCCTGCCAGAACGCAGGCCCTGTGACAGTGGCTTAAACAAATTTTTTTCTTTCTTGTAAAATAAATTTGGAGAAAGGAAATCCATAGTCTTGACGCCAACAATACGTCATTAGAGACACAAACGACCTTCATCTTTCTGCTCTGACAACCTCAGCACCTACCTTTGCACTTGGCAATAACAGGACAGCTGTCATCTATCTGATTTTAAGGAACTTTCCTAGATGTTCCACGAAATAAATTTACTTTACATCCTATTGTCCAAAACTGAGCAGCAAGGGAGGCTGAGAAATAGAATCTTTAGATGGCAAATTACCTCTCCCACGCCAACCCCCTAAAATCGAGTTTTTGTTACTAAGGAGCAAAGGGAAAACAAGTTCGGTAGGCAACCAGCAGACTTCTCTATCTTTTCTTGGAAACAAATATTAATAGACTTATTTTCTACTTACGATTCCTTGCGGAGTTCCTTGGATCACCTATTCATTCGAGAATCAGAAGCACCACCCTATAAAACACACTGTTCTGCGTATTTGCGAAGCTTTCCCTCTTGGTTGCCTGGCCTCTTAGCGTCTCTCACCCACGCACGTGCACGCACACGCACACGCACGCACGCACACGCACGCGCAACACTGCCAAGGCGCATGAATCTGATTAAAGAACTGCGGACAGACCACTGCACGGCGCCTACACTCACCAGCCCCAGGCACACGTTTTGGCATCACACAGCATTCTGCCTGCCGCCACGCACCCCTGAGTGACCAAGGGGGACTTCCATCTGCTCACTCTTCTATTTCTCGGTCTTTTAAAACAATGAGCAGAGAGCCTGTCTCTACCGTCCTAGAATTCCTCTGCTTTTCTTGCCAGGCCATGGCTGCCCTCAGCCCTTCCTTGGATCTCTCTCTACCTGAGCCTTTCTGGTGAGTTCAGTTCATTTTATCCTATCCTGTTTGTGAGATGGGGTCGAATCCCAAACTCTGGATCTCTTTCTATATTCTGCCTCACTTGCTATGATTTACATGGTGGACCAGATGGACTGCTTTCCTGTCTTGTGAGAAAATGCCCAGAACCCCATTTGTCTTCCTTCCCCTTGAAGGGTGCTGATATATTACTCAGAATGAGTTCTCAAGATGACATCAGCTAGGCCACCAGAGCGAGGTGCCTGTGTGCGGCAGTGATCAGATGGTGTTCTAAGGCCAAATATTTATGTGCCCTTGAGCAGATCACTTTCTGCTCGCTAAGCCCCGGTTTCCCCTTAAGTAAAATGGCAGTGATTCTCTCAGCTTCCAACGTGGAGAGCTGAAGTTCTTGCACCTGAAAGGTAGTATTTTCCACGAGATTTCATCCCCCTGACTCCTAAAGCAGGAAGAGAGCGTTCCCATTTGAGTGCAGGCCTGCTGCTGCGATATTTGCAGGGCGGAGTTCCACCTTGAGTCCCTGGAAGTTAGAGGGGCTTTGGGTCCTGCAGGAGGAAATGGGAAGAGGCCAGGCCCCGATCCACTGGATAAAGGACAGGCAACGTTCGACCCCCATGAATGGTCTGTCACATCCTCTCAGCCAAGAAGCTGATGGCTGCAGGGTGAGCCCTGAGCTACAGAGAGGTGCAGTTAGGGGAGGAAATGGTGCTCCCGGAAACTGATGTGGTCATCCTTAGGACAAACTGGGGGATGGCTTTCGTCCAGAATGTTTTCTCTGTTTGTTCCTCTGCCTTGAGAACTATATGTATAAGGATAACAAATGCTTTGTGGAAGAGGTCTCTTTAAAAACAATTAAACTGAAAGTCCCTAGATGCTGCCGGCTGAGCAGTTTGCTCTCCTCTGCCTGCCAGAGAATGCAAGCCCTGTCTGACTTCCTGTGAAGCTAGTCAGGGCAAAACATCTTTTCTCCGGATCCTCTTCTTAGCAGCAGCCATAGCAGTAAATCTTCAGAGAGGCCTCATTAGGCAAGTTCCTTTTTGAACTCCCTCCACCCTCCAGATCTCTCGAAACCACCACTGCCATTCTAGCATGTTATTATTTTTTCCTCCTAAGCTTGCATTTTCCTCAGTCCTGGCACCTAGGTCTCCCTACACTGCTCTAGCTTTCCTTAACGGACTCCTCTCTAGCTGGAATCCCTCCAAAGGGTGTGTCGGTGCATTCAAAAACTTCCCTTTTTGTTTTATCACATCACTGAACATACCAGATAAGGCCCAGCCAGGGGAGGGAGGAAGAGAGGGAGGGGTCTGGGCTGGGTTGGCTGGTGGGGAGTAGGGGGCAGGTGAAGGAGGAACAGGAAGGAGGCAGAAGAAATCTTTACATCAGCTCTTAGGGCCACAGGGCCAGCAAACACAGACACGTGGTATCTGGTATGGCCTCCCCCATCCGACCCCAGCCACTTCTCAGGAAGCTGTACTGTCACATTCAAACACGTAGCAATGACTGTCCACACCTTGAAAAGAGCGTATAAAACAAACCAGACACACAAGATACAGTGAGACACAGACACCAGGGCATTAAATAGTTAATTTTTAGCAAAACCAAATTGCATTTCCATCATGTGCAAGTAGTCAGCTGCTATTGTAGGTCACCAAGATACAACGCATTATTTCTACAGTTTGTGGAAAACATTAGGCAGCTGTAATAAAGTCAATGGTATTTCCTTCCTTACTGAAACATGACTTCAGTAAATCCCCATTTAAATTTTTTTCCCTTTCTAAACATTTCTCTCCATCTGCACGATAAGGCAATAAAAGAAATTAAAAGTTAAAATGCCTAATGAAATTTTATCAGGCATGAAATGGCATTTAAACCAGAGTTGCCACCCGGGCTTAGATGCATGAAAACTGACCCGAACCTGAGGAGTTATAAAAAGCAGGGGGAGGGTAACAGCAAGTTTCAGTGGCCTTTATGTATTGCAGCCACTGAAAAAAAATTCATTCCAAAGAGGCATTCCATGAAACCGAGACTCTCAGAGCAGTTAAGGTTTTTACAGGAGGTACATCAATTCTGTAAACCTCCACATTCTTTTAGGCCGTCATTCTTTTTTCTTTAATCACTTCTTTGCACTGACATGCTTATTTTGAAATCAATCTTCATCTGTGTGCCTCTGTCATGATCCCAGGCAAAGTGGCAGGAAGAAAGCCTGAGAACATTTTTAAGAAACGGATGGGAACGGTAGGGAACTTAATTCTTAATCTTTCTGAGAGAAGAACATTGGGATGTTCCGTGTAGGCTCAGAAAGAGTTTTAAATAAGCAGACGTAAAGAAAAAAAATCATTCTTCCTTATATAAGATTATTTCTTTTAATACTTATTGCCTCATTTCATTTTCATAGGAGCCTGGAAAGAAAATGAGTTACTCAATTTAAAATGTTAAACTTTTTTAAAAGCAAATCCCAGAGTCCTACCTCATTCGGGACATCCACTGAAGTCAAGGAGCATTATATCTTAGAAGGGACAGCAGAGTTAGACGCTCTAACTAGAAAGCATATTGAGAACTTTCTAGAAACTTCTTATAGTTTGTAACCTGAGGGCTATGTTTGTAAGTGGTTGGCCTTAACTGATAGCCTTGGTGAGCAGAAAGTTGTTGTCCAGCCTGCTGAGCAGGGAGAGGGACTCCATTCATTTCTAATGGCTCTGAAAATTAGCATGGGATAGTGGTTTTCCCACAGTGTGTTCCATTCAGCTGCACTTGAAAAGCCAGCAGTGGGAGTGCTGGGCCCAAGCGATGTAGAAGCCGGTCCTTTCCTCCATCCAGAAACCAGCCATCAGGCAGGTAGGAAGGTATGTTTGTAAATTTCCGGCAGCATCACAACACTGTGATCACAAACGGATCTTACCAGCACCCGCACACCCAACCTGACAGTATTAAAATTCCCTTAATTCAGACAAGGTGATACATATTCAAATATTTGCACAGCTATCAGTACCCCCCACCCCAGCTTTTTTAAATCATCAACGAAAGTCGTGTTCACAAGTCCAAGAAAGAACATGTTCACTTTCATTTTTTTATAATGCTGACTCTCTGTAATAAGAAAATAATTCGCCCTAACTTTTCTAATTTTTGTCTTCCCAGTTTTAGCCCCAGAAACCCTGTAATATTAGAGATTTTGAGACACTCAAACACACAAATGTTTCCAACAATGCACTTGGTAATGTTTGTAGAGAAGCATTTGAGATTTGCAGATATGCATGTTTAACAGCCCATCAAACAAACCCCAAGCAAGACTGACTCTTACCTACCTGTACCAGACCAGGTGTGTGCAGAATGCCTGAGTGGTGGTAGGCTGGTGCGTTATCAAAGGACGGATTCATGGCTTTCCCTGAAATATGAGAGGTGGATAGACCAGCCTGACATAGGGAAATTCAGACTAGGAACGTGCTTTTTGGAGAAACACATCATGCCAACTATGAGGCAACACAGAATTAGTAACAAAACCAACTTGGATAAGCAGAGGAAACAAAATGGTAATGCTTAGATGTGTGTGGGGTAGAAAAGACCACTACTTACCTGTTTCCATCACATCATCCACAGGTAGAATCCCCATTTAGTAAGAGCTGGGCAAAGCCAGGTCTTGTGGGCCAGATGCTTACATAATAGTGGGCCTTCTTTGAGAAAGAAAATTATAATAACAAATAATGGTTTAAGCTCCATTAACTTCCTGATACATCCACCACTGGTAACAGTACCTTTCCCCACAAGGTGAATGCTGCATGAATACAGTATTGGTTAGCTGTACAATGCCCAGACTAAATGAAGGGCTAGTCTCTGCTGCGAGAGGGTCTGTCACAGTTCTACATAGATTCACGTTGTGTTAATATTTCCATATCATAAGGTTAACTCTCCATCATGTCTGTCCAAATGACAGGGTGGGCACTTAATCTTGAATTTAGCTCCAGCACATATTATATATAATCTCAGGATTATCTCAATTAGAAGGACATGCAGAGTTAGGCTGCTGAATGCTAGATCAGATCCCCTGAGTTCACAAGAGATTGTCAGAGATTTTGCAGTGGAGTTTTTCATGGGATTCTGAATTCTATTTTGTTCTCTCTACCTGTAATCTTGACTTCGGGGTTACAAAGTGATCTAAGCATTCATTTGCTGCTAATATGACTTGTCAGTGTAGGTAAAGTTAGGTCAATTCAAAATTAAAGTCAACTTCAAGCAATTTAGAGATCTAACCTAGTCTTAAGCATTGTAAGTATCAAATACATTAGTATTATTTAGAAGAGGATGTGAGTTCAAAGCTAATTAATAAGCATTAAAAAGAGAAATATTACAGACACCATTAGAAATAACTGGGCCTTCATGGATGAAGACTTTAACCGTCATTAAAAAGGATTTTTAAAAGTTCATAGAAACAATTTTTAAGCAAGATTCTGTCAAATTAAATATCTAATTTCATGGACAGTCCCATTTTATTAATCCTAGTTTTTTAATTTATCTCATGAAATATGCAGGATGTTGGGTCCAATAACCCTTTCTCCACTCTCAGATCATCTGTATTTTGCTGGTTGATTCTAGTAAGGAAATATAGTTAATTGCTTCAAAACCATTAAGTTCTGCTTTCATTTCTTGACTCTCAATAGCTTTAGCAGTTAAAAGAATGCATCCCCCTTCAACTAATAATATGAAAATCTTAATGTTGCAACTGCTTTTTGATGTCCATATTCAGAGAGCATTGTACTGTATTAACTAGAAAGTGGCCAACATGTTCTTTAGTTTTTGAGGAAAATTAGACTGAAGGTGACCCCCAGTCTCCAGAGAAGAGTTTTAAGCTGGTTAGGTGCGTGTGGAAGAGTTAAAAACCCCTTGACACAAAGCTGGTTGGCTGGAAGTGTAGCCCCAAGTGTGGCCACTAGTTGTAACAATGCTATTAGAATAACCATCTCTTCCAAAAGAAATTGAGGCATCATTCCGGGATGGACATAACCCATTTTCCACATTGCAGCAGGAATTAGAAAATTACTGAAGTTGCTATAGCTATTACCTATCAATAAATGCAAAGTCTAGATACTTTTTCATTTATTCAACAAACATTTACTGAGGGCTTGGTTTATACCAGACACAGGTACATTGATATGCTCTTGAGGAACTTAAAATACATGTTATATGTGTATATTCATGCATTTACCTCTCACAGATTTAGCACATAGATACCTCCACACCAGACCTCCCCGACACACACACACAATCGGTGATTTCCAGCAATTTTAACTATATTCTACAAAGCTAAGAATCTCTGAGTCACTGGAGACAAAACACATCAGAAAGTTTAATGAAAACAATCATGAACTTACAGGAGAAACCTCTGGGCCCTGCACAGAACTCATGTCCTCTTACTTTTCTCACAATTCCAGCAAACTCGATGATCTCATTTCTAATATAGTGGGTCAGTAATCTCATTATGTCATGCAAAAAGGCATGCTAATAGAAGGGGAGAGAAACCATTAAATGAACATCGGAAGTAAAATGTACAATAATTTACGGTTATTTCATACAGGGTCAAACAATACTACATCCTTAATAGTCCCTGAGCTACCACGTAAGATTAAATTTGTTCAGTATTATATTCCATTATGAAGACAAGACAGTGTATATTTTATATTAGAAAAAATGTTTAGCTTTAAACTGGTACTTTGTTATATTTCTTCAATAATATTGCTAAACAAATGAGCTGCTATTATGCAAAGACAGTTGTCACTTACCATTAAGCTCATTTATCAAATCCCTCACTAGTTTGGGGATAAAAAATTTCAGATAGGAAAATAAATGTACAGTGGCGAATGTGCTATAATACATACTTCTTCCACTGTGAGGATACTCTAGCAAATGAAATGTTTCTGTCCAAAACCCTTTTGGTGATAGAGGGAGGGTCCCTTTATTCAAAAGACATGGCTAGGGCTCTGTCTTCAGCATAAATCCCCTTGATTTGTAACAATAGTTTGCATGACTAATGTTTTTGATTCCTCATTTCCATGGACTGAAGTGGTGAAAGTGATTCTACTTTCTCTGGAATTCCCAAGACTTAAAAGCGAACTCTTTGCCGTTTCAAACGCAGCCTGCACAACCTGTTTTCAAAGTGTCTGAAGTAAGGAGTCAGGTTCCCAAGCATCAAGAAACTATGGCAGCTGTTCAGTACTGCTGCCCACTTGCCTCCCTTGGTGCTGGAGACCTGGTATTAATGACCTGAATGACAAGTTACATAAATCGTGGCCATGAAGGGATCACTTAAGGGGTCCATTCACAAGAGAACATGAAAATAGTAACTTACAACGAACACTTGGAATACTTAAAGCTTAGTAGCAACTGATGTAAAGTACTACAGGAAGCAAAGAGATGCTTCACAGATATGCACAAGAGCTTAGAGTACTTATGTGAGAAAGAAACAGCCCTTCCCAGTATTTCCAAACTTTACCACTCTATAGAGAAGGCAGTGAAAGTTGGAGGTGGTCTGCCATCTGATTTCAGAACTGTAGAAAGCAACACTAATTAAGGTTATGTGGTATTTACATGACGATAAGCATAGAAGAGACTCAGATATAGATCCACACTTATATAAACTGATTAATTTTTTATAAACATGCCAGGGTTAGTCAATGGGGAAAATAGTATTTTCAATAAATGATACTGGAAAAATGGGTATTCATATGCAAAATTTATCAACCTTGGTCTTTGACACTACATTCAAATATTAATTCAAAATGGCTTATAAAATTAAGCATAAGTGCTAAAACTGTAAAACTTTTAGTAAAAAAGAATAGGGAAAAACCTTTGT
>VMDR010030309.1:0-12433 GCA_007922815.1 Macrotus californicus
TATTTATTTATTCTTAGAGAGAGGGGAAGGGAGGGGGGAAGAGAGGGAGAGAAACATCAATCCATTGCCTCTTGCTTGCCCCCAACCGGGGACCTGGCCCGCAACCCAGGCATGTGCCCTGACCAGTGAGTGACCTTTTGGTTTCTGGGATGATGCCCAACCCACTGAAGCACACCAGTCAGGGCTATCCTGTATGCTTTTAATAAATGGAAAGAATCAGTGCTAATCTTTCTTCATGTGTCATAAATCAGCAGCCTGTAGACAGATGAGATTGTCTGTGCCCAACCACATGGAAAGCCTCTCAATGACCTAAAATGGAGATACAGAGTAGAAGCTGGAAAATAATTTCTAGCAGTGAGCATAGAGTTCCATGGAAACATCCCCTTCCGACACAGCGTCCCCTGGTCTGACATCTCAGAGACACCTCATCTGATTTGACTGATGCAAACAGGGCTTTTTCTGGGAAACCCCACAGCCAGCAACAGTGCCCTAAAGTTGTCAGTCCCTCTGTTTGGACCCTAGAACTGCAGCTAAGGAATATGGAAGGCATGGTAAGGGTGTATATTTCTCTATCATCTAGGAGACCCACGGAAACTGAAGCCATCACTTCCTTTGCTTACTCAATATCCTAGCGGTCTAGGATAGGGGGATGTGTGGGGTCCCTGGTTGGCTTTGAAGGGGATGTGCTAGGGTTCCAAAGCCAGTCCTGCAGCCTGCCTCCAACAGTGATGCTGACTACTCAGGCAGCCAGCATCTCTTTGTCATTTAAGCTTCCTGAAAAATGGAGTTACACAGTAAAAGGATTTGGGAATAAAAGATGTTCTGTAAAGTAAATGACCTTTTTTTTTTTAACTTTAGGGGCTGTTTTTTTTTAAACTGGTAAGTGTCCTTAGAGCAGGGGTGTCAAACTCATTTTCACCAGGGGCCACATTAGCCTTGTGGTTGCCTTCAAAGGGCCGGATGTCATTTTAGGACTGTGTAAAAGTACCTACTCCTTAACTAGGGGCAAGGAGCTCAGTGCTGCTGCCTGGTGGAAACAAGGTGCCAGGACAGATAAAACAAGGTGGAGGGCCAGATTTGGCCCGAGGGCCTTGTGTTTGCCACCTGTGCTTTAGAGGGAGCTGTGTTAACTCATAGTCACCTGTCATTCATTAATCCTGATCACAAATTCTATTATCCTAGTGCAGCTGGTTGGCAAGGCATTCGAGGGTCTGCTATGGATGTGAGAGAGACTTCTCCATCCACCTCTTAATGCCTTTTATACCGTCATCTTGCATGTAACTATATTATAGCTAAATATCTGCCTGTTTCTCACTGTCTTGGTTTGAGTTACTCAGAAGCTGAAGTGCAGAGAATTTATTTGAAAGGTGATCCCAAGAGACACTGATAGGGAAGGGAGAGAGGAAGGAAAGTTATCTATAAAAATAATTCTTACCAAGCAAGTTACTGGAGCCTGAACCCACGGGTGAACTCTGGGAAACAGGGTATTATACCAATCTTGGAGTTATCGCACCTAAGGAGTGAGGAAGTTGAGGTATTTATATGTCAATTTCCATCAGTCATTGTTTGACAGCTGCTCCTGTGTAATATTAATTCTATAACCCTATGGGGGAAATAAACCTTAATTCCTACTTCATTTTACACAAATAATTTAACGCAAGAAAGAGTATATGCCTAGATGTAAAAGTTAGAAGTATAAAGTATCTAGAAGAAAACATAGGAGAATTATGTGTACAACCTTAGGGTAGGTAAAAATTTCTTAGGCAGGACACAGAAAGCACTGATAAAAAGCATCTGAAAACCTAATAAATTGGACTTCATTCAGAATGAAATACTTCTCTTTGAAAAACAGTAATTAGAAAATGAAAAGGTATGTTATAGAACAGGAAACAACACTTTCAATACAAAAAATCTCACCAAAGACTTGTATCCAGAATATGTAAAGAACTCCTACAAATCAATAATTGACAAAAGATTTGAACAGACATTTCAAAGAATAAGATATGCAAATGGCCAGGAAGCCATTTGAAATGGGGCTCAGCATTATTCATCATCAGGGAAATGCAAATTAATGAGATACTACTATATACTCACTAGAGTTGCTAAAACTAAAAGGACTTGTTAATGCAAATATCAGCGGGAATAACTGGAATTCTCATGTTTTGCTGGTAGGAGTACAAAATGGTACAACCAGTATGAAAACTCTTTGGCAGGTTTTTTTTTTAGGGATAAATATATATATATCTCTTTAGAATCCAGCACATATCTACAAAAAAGACTGATACAAAAATGTTCATAACAGCTTAAAAACAAACAAACAACAACCCAAATGTCCATCAACAGGTGGAGAATGGACAAATTGCGATATCTTACAATAGAATGTTATTCAGAGTAAAAAGGAATGAACTACTGACACACACAACAACACGGATGAAGCCCAAAGACAATTACACTGAGCAAAAGAAACGGGTACAAAGAGTACATTCTGTCTTGTTTTGTATCTATTAAGTCCAGGAGCAGAAAATCACACTATAGTGATAAAAATCAGACCAGTGGTTGCCCTTGGGAGTTGGAGATTGACTGGAAGGAGAAACTCCTAAGGGAATTTGGAACTTTTGAAAATGTTCTATATCTTGTTTTGGTTGGTGGTTACATGAGTATATGTAGATGTCAAATCTTATCTAATTGAACATGTAAGATCTGTGCTTTTTTATTATATAAAATTATACCCTAATGAATACTACAGATTTGTCTTTTAAAAAGAACACACAACTGCCATTAAAAATAAGGAGTAATTTGCTCCATGTTCTGCATTCCCACTAGCTTGTAAGCTTCAGGATGTCAGAAGCCACATAGGTTTTTCTCTACTGAATCCCCAGCACCTCGTACAGCGTCTGGGACCTCTCGAATGCTCAAGACACATTTGTTAATATCATAAGTTTTTACAAGAGCCTCTGTTATAACTGTAGCTTTCAATCTCCCTTTGCAGCCAGGATCTGTTTTTGGCAGACTCTGGTTACCCCAGAAGCTTGAGCACAGGTGCATTGTCTAGAAGGGAGCTTGCAGGTGGGAACCCAGCAGGGTTCTGAGTGTCCTTGGGCACTGACAGGGTCCCAACTGTGAGCACCATCTGCTCCTGTGAAGGGTGTCTGACAGCATCCGCAGCCCTGGACCTGGAAGGTGAGTGCCTCTGAGACCAAATGTCAGACTCCCATTCTCATTCTCCCGCCCTTTAGGGAGCTGTAGGAAGTCATTTTTTCCCTGCAAAAAGCAAGTGCCAGCATGTGTTTCTGCTTTGTAATTTATCAAGTATTTCCATGCATATAATGTATTTTATCCTCCCTATGACCCTGTAAAGTAGGTATTTACTAACCCTATTTTACAGAGAGGTTAAGTGATTTCCCCAAGGTCACACAGCTGGCAAGCAGTGGAACTGGGATTGAAACCAAGTTTCTGACCATTGACTACTATATTAAATGCAGTACTGCTGTGTCATTTCAGGACCTTCAGAAGCAGTTTCTGAATTCTGACCCCTTCAAGCTCTACTGGACTAATGCAAAGAAAAGTAACAAATGTCACTTGCCTTGAATGCATTGTATTCTGAATGACCCTGAAAGATTAGCCTGCCTGGATAACCATTATGACATCGCCACTGCCCCACGTGAATCGTCCATGCTCCTCACCACCGACCAAGCAGAATTCACTCTTCTCAGCTGCTGTTCGGTGCTCTTTGGCCCAATTCACCCTTGTGGCCTCATCCCCCCCAAACCTTGCCTTCTCTGCAACTTGTGCCCCTCCTCTTGCTCTCCACATGGAATACCATTTTTTCCAGATTCCCTTGGGAAACTTTTTCTCGCCCTTCGAGTTAGGGCTGAAATGCCACTGCCATTCCCATTCATAGATGTCTATTTCATCTGAATCATTTGAGCACGAGGCTTATACCTTTCACATGGCACTGGCAGGTATCATGAGTCTCCCTGTGTCTTCCTTGTCAGGTCCCGAGGTCCTAGAAGGCTGGGTGCATGCCTTACCCATTTTTGCAACCACTACGGGCACTAGAGTAGCTGCACACCGCAGATTTTTAATCGGTGCAGAATGAATGACTTACCACCTCTCCAACCATCGTCTATGCGTGTAATACCCTTTGCCATGCACAGTTTTAGGAAATGTTTGCATTATAACTTATTTTATGAGCATGGTTAATATAGCCTCCCTTTTCTATATGCATTGCTTCCAATTCGAATGGATGGACACCGACGTTTTTTGGAAGTGGGGTGGACACACGCATAGACTGTGGAGCCCACGCTTCTACTCTGTGTGACGTTGAACAAATTGCCTCTCCTCCCAGGACCTGACTTTGCCTCCGTCCATTCAATGGGGGGAAACAACCTCCGTTTTACTCCTTTAATTCATCACCAGCTTATTGGGAGGACATAACAAACGTATAAGTGCTTTGTCGACTACCAGTCTCCCAGACCTGTCATTTACTGGTACCTGCTGTTCCAGGCACACATTTTATTGGCGGCAGCGGCCCGTCCAAAAGCTCTTTCGGCGGGAACCTGTTGGTCTGAAGGCGGTGTATGTTGGGCCGCAGGGTGATGAGGAAGTGACCCTCGCTGGGCTGTGTGGTGGTGGGCTAGGGGTGGGCAGGACGCTGTCGTCTGGCAGCTGCCTTGCGGGAGGAGGGCACACTTGCCCTGGTAGTCTGGGAACGCCGCCTCGTCCCGCGCCCAGCGCGTGCCAGTGACAGAAAAATGGCCAGTTTTCGGAAACGTCTCCATCAGAGCGCCGGATGGTGACTTGGACTGCCGAGGGAAGGTGAGGCCTGAATGCTGCAGAGGCCGGACCAACTGTCACTGAGGGGCGGCACAGCCCCGCTTCATGTTGGAGGTCCCCACCTCCACTTGGTCCGCGCAGACCAGAAGGCGCCTCAGCGCCGTAGCCACACGCACAGCCACGCAGCCCCCTGCGGAGTCTTTGCGGCCTGCCCATTGGCTTGCACTCGAGGGAGGGGCGGGTCTTGGGCCATCGCGCTTCCTGATTGATCAGCTGCGTGATTGGCAGGTCCTCCCCGGCGGTTCGCGCCAGGAGGCCGGACATGGCGGAGGCGGGAAAAAAGCGGGCAGGCCTCGGGCTTCCCCGTGGAGACGCGGCGCAGTGGCCTCTGCAGCGGTACGGCCGTTTCGTACTCTTGGGCACGGGAGAGCTGCCTGGGCCTGGGCTGGAAGCTGGGATGGCCTCGTCCCCAACATGGAAGGTGAGGCCTGAGGGCACGAGAGGCCATGAGGCGCTCGCCTCCGCGGGAAGGAGGACAGACTGCGCCCCGCTGCCCGACGGCGGCTGGTCCCCGAACGCCACGCGGACAGGGCGAGGGGACGCCTAGGGACTGCAGGAATGGGTAGCGGACAGCTAACACGCAAAATTGTTAGAGAGCATTGTGAGACACGCCTGGAGCCCAGTCCGCTCTCAGATGACATGCATATTTTCAATAGTTTGAAGCGTCAGTTAGGGTGAGATGCTCTTCAGGAGGTTGGGGATTCGCCAGTGAACAGGACATAAACGGTCGCCGCCCTCATGTATGATCTAGTCTGGCGGAGAGTTCGTACTGGTGCACTAACTGTACGGTTGTGCGGACCGGTTGCACGTCCCGTGTGTGCAAGGGAGGGTCGAAGGGTCTGTGCCCGAGCGATGGCGGCCCGGCCTTCACACGGACGGGCTCAGCTCCAATCCTGGCATGGCCACTGAGTGTCGGTGACGCCGTTGGGGTTGTCTATCGCCTCTGTACCCCGATTGCTTTGTCTTAGAGACTATACCAGTGCCTACTTCATCGGACTGTTGTATTATGTCAACATGTGAATCACCTAAAACAGGGCCTCCTCTGAAGTTGTGCGAGGGTTTGCTGCTGCTGTTACGATTTCTTGCCCTCGTGTTATCTTTTAGCATTATGTGCTGCCAGGCAGTTGGTCTCTTTAGGTCTAGTTTGACTGTTGCGCGTGGACCCTGGGGCTGTGGAGTGCGCATGTGCGTGCGCGTGGCGGAATGATCTGGGCAGAGGCGGGTAGGAGAGTAAAACAGGTGTTCCAGGAGGAGGACGGACGTGTGCAGAGCCTGAGCCTGGAGAAGCCTCCGCGCTGCAGCGCATGCGCAAAGAAAACGAGTGGATGGAGCTGTCGCTCGCGGGGACTCGGGACAGGACAGCGTCAGAGGAGGTCGTCTGGGGAGGCAGGCGGGTGTGAGCATTCTCCTCAAACCAGTAGGAAGCCACCCAAGGGTTTTAAGGAGGAGCATTTTTCATCTTTGAAAGATCGTTCTGGCTGCAGTGTGGGGACGAAACTGGAGGTGGTATGAGTAGATTCAGGAAGATCACTTAGGGTGCTGTCGCGGTGTGGTAGGTGCGTCCGAGGTGTGATAATGGCAGACTGGAAGGCGGAGGTGAGAGTGGAGGGTGGCAGTAAAGGCGGGAAACTGAGCACATTAAAGCTGCCTTTTGGAGGCCCAAAGGACGGGGCTTGGAGATGGATTGATTGTCTTCTAGTGCTGAGAGTGAAGGGTTTCTGGGTTTTTAGCAGGAGCAACTAGGTAGATGTTTCGGGACGAGGAACACTGGAGGGCGGACAGTGAGGGAGTAACCTAGGACTTCAGTTTTGCATGTATTGAGTTTAAATATGTTTACGAAGCATCCAGGTAGAGACATTGAATAGGTAGTTGGGTGTACTGGTCTTGACTCGATAGAAAGATCTGGTCTGGAGATGTAAATGTATTGTCGGCACGAAAGTGTGTCATCAGCATGAAGGGGATGGTTATAGTCATGAGATTGGCTAAGATTCCAAGACCAAGCCCCAAGGAAGCATTTGTAGGTTAGGTAGAGGGGACAGAGTCCCTAAAGATTGATGACGGACAGAGTTGGGAGGCACCTAGGTCAGTGCAGGTCCATCAAAGCTGTAGAAAGTTATTTCAAGAGGGAGAGAACAGTTAACATTGTTGAGCGATGCTGCAAAGGAAAGGAAAATGACGGCTATGGCTTGTTTATTGGATTTAGCAACACAAAAGTCCTTACGGTCTTTACCAAGAGAGATTGAGTGGAGCGAGCAGAGTGGAAGCCACGTAAGCGCGGGCTGAAGAGTGACTGCTGGGTGAGGCAGTGGAGCCGATGTGCATAGTTCCGAGAGACCTTGCTGTGAATGTGAGGAGAGAGAGGGCTTAATGAGTTGTTCACCAATTTCTCAAATATTAGAGCTAGGGACACTACTTAAAGCTTAAAAATCAATGTCTCTAGGACCATAAAAAGGGCATTAAATACCTCCTTGTTATGCTTGTGGAATGCTGTATCCTGAGAAATTATATAGGCTGTAAATGCAAAATGAAGTGAATAAAGAGTTAAATTTAAATGATAACTAATCTGTAATAGGATATTTTTCAAAAAGATTTTATTTATTTATTTTTAGAGAGAGAGGAAGGGAGGGAGAAGGAAAGGAGGGAGAGAAACATCAATGTGTGGTTGCCTCTCATGCGCCCCCTACTGGGGACCTGGCCTACAACCCAGGCATGTGCCCTGACTGGGAATCGAACTGGTGACCCTTTGGTTCACAGGTTGGCACTCAATCCACTGAGCCACACAAGCCAGGGCTATAATAGGATCTTATTTTTAAAAAACTGGGGATATTTAAGAACATGATTAATTTTTGAGACTGTCCCACAGATTCCTTGATACCTTCTCTTAAAACCCTCTACTAAACCCATTCTCCTAAGGGTTGGGTGCATTGGCTCAGATGCAGCCGGTAACTCTTAGATTCTTGTCCTGCAACCCAGAGGCAGTGGGCGTTTGACAATTCGAAAGAGTTGATTGTTATTACATTTTCTCCTTTTTTGTAAAGCTTTTCATAATTGCTTATACAGAACAGCAATTTTCAACAGTTTTCAAATATTTGGCAAAAAGTCACGGCTACAATGAAAAGAGATGAGGTTGGCTTTTGCAGTACTTTTGAAAAGTGAACATTTGTACCTTCCTTTGAATCTGTGCCGAACTACCTTAACTGCTGTGATCAGTTTCAACTGAGCTTCTGTCATTTAAAAAAAAAAAAGAAGAGCAGAAAATCAGAATTGTGCTATTTTGTGTACACTGTTACTATTGTGCAATAGTAATAATAAATGGTGAGCCGACTGAAGTATTGCAGTAGGTCCCATGTGAATTTCCAATTTTTTAAAAAAATGTGCTACCCTCAGTAAAAAATACATTAGATGAAGCATAAAAATATATTCTCTTGGAGGATAGAATCATTCTGATCTTCTTTTTCTTCGAGGGAACTTTCATATTCAACTTTGGTTGAACCTATTTCGAGTTTTTTTCATTTTTTCTGAAATTAGGTGGAGAATCTGATCTAGTATTTTAGTTGCTTAATCACAGAGACTTTCATCATAGTGGTCATAGGCAAAGGTGTTGACTCGAGAAGAGATGAACAGGACAACAAGAATTCTAAGGCTTGAAGTCCGATTTGAGAGGTAGGTGAGGTGTCAGACATAAATATTCTATATAGAATATCTGACATATATGTATACTGATTTGATTTATTTGACTGAATTGAATTATTCTTATTAAAAGTTACTATCTGGAGATAAAATAACCACAACTTGGAAGCGAATAAATTTTTTGTAACACTATTAAAAAAGTCAACAGTGTAGAACTATGCTACTCAGACTTCAGTGTGTATAGAAATCACTTGGGAAATTTTTTTAAATGCAAATTCTGACTCAGTAGGATTGGTGTGGGGAATAAAATTCTGTAGTTCTCACAAGCTTCCAGGGGATGCTGATGCTGTTGGTCCTGGGACCACACTTTGAGAGGCAAAAGTTTAGAAGTCCTTGAATGAAATGGGCAGTTATGTAGTAAGATTAATAAAATTACTAAAATGAATGAGATAAGGCAATCAGCTTCATAATGAATATGCAAACATTTTACTAATAAGATTTGTATTTAAGCCATCTGTCACTTAAATGGAATGAGCAAATGAAATACAAACTTGAACTTGATTTTAATTCCTTACATCTGTTAGCCCAGTCCTTTTAAAAAAGATGATCACAGGAACAGATTGGTCCTTTTTATGTATTTTAGGCCTGAATATAATTCATTCTACTGATTTGAGAATAATTTTGAAAGGTGATATTAATTACAGGTTGCTTTCAAATTAAACTTTCACCATGTTTTCCAGATTCCAAGGATTTCTCAGACATGCCCTAATTGGTTGAACCTGACAACTTATGTTTTCCTTTCAAAGGGGAAAAAAATCATTCTTTAATTTTTATAGGAGGAACTTAAAGTAATTGCCCTACTTAGAAATTAAGAAATAGAATATGAAGTTTGTATTTGAATTTAATCTTTAAGTGTGAATTCAACACAAGAAATATTTTGGGTCCTCTTACCTGTCCTTTTTTTCTTTGTATTCCTAGTGCTTACATATTTCCTAGCATACGATAGGTGCTCAGTAAATGTTTGACTAAAAGGTAACTTCTCTGAACTCTTCTGATGGTAATGTAATAATTGTGACGTGATAGCTGCTATTTATTAAGTATTTACTTTGGCATATTTTTAACACTGGCCCTATGAAGCAAATATCATTATACCTATTTTATAGTAAGTGAAGTAAAACACAGAAGTTTAGTGGTTTACCCAGGAACACAGAAAAATAAGTGAGAAAAAAGAATTCAGACCCTGTTTTTCCTCTTTCCAAAGCTTGTGTTTTTAATCACTATGTTGTCTTAGGAGTGTTAATATTTCTTTGTTTTGATATTTTGTCAAAATATTTATTGAGAACACACTTTAAAAGTAGCATTATGAGCCCGGCTGATGTGGCTCAGTTGGTTGGAGTGTCATCCCATGCACCGAAAGGTTGTGGGTTCAATTCCTGGTCAGGGCACATACCTAGGTTGCCAGTTTGGTCTCTAGTTGGGGCACGTGGGGGAGGCAACCAATCAATGTTTCTTTCACATCGATGTCTCTCTTTCCCTTCCTCTCTTCCTCTCTCTCTGTCTCTGGAACCAATAAAAATATAAATAAAATAAAAAAATAGCATTATGAAAAAAAATTGAGATATTGACTATCACCATAATTTTCATTTATTAAAAGCTATCAGAATAAAAAAATTAATAGTCCAATCATTTGCTAAGAATTATTTATATATTTTTTAAAAAATTCATTATTGACACTATTATAGATGTCCCCCGTTTTTGCCCCCTTTGCCCACCTCCACTCAGCCTCCACTCCCCCTTCCCTGGCCTTCACCACACTGTTGTCTGTGTCCATGGGCTATGCATACGTGTGCTTTAGCTAATCCCTTCACCTTTTATCCAGTCTCCCCAACTCCCTCCCGTCTGATATTTGTCGATCTGTTCCGTGTATCCATGCTTCTGGTTTTATTTTGTTCATTAGTTTATTTTGTTCATTAGATTCATCATACTAGCGAGATCATATGGTATCTGTCTTCCTCTGACTGACTTATTTTGCTTAGCATAATAATCTCCAGGTTCATCCATGCTGTCACAAAGGGTGAGAGTCTTATATTTTTACAGCAGCATAGTATTCCATTGTGTAAATGTACTGTAGCATTTTTTCAGATGTCTATTGGCCATTTGTATGTCTTTGGAGAAGTGTCTATTCAGGTCCTATGCCCATTTTTTAATTGGATTGTTTGTCTTCCTGGTATTGAGTTGTATAAGTTCTTTATATATTTTGAATATTAACCCCTTATCAGATGTATCATTGGCAAATATGTTCTCCCATATTGTGGGTTTTCTTTTCATTTTGTTGATGGTTTCCTTTTCTGTGCACAAGCTTTTTAGTTTGATGTAGTACCATGTATTTATTGTTTCCTGTGTTTCCCGTGTACTAGGAGATGTATCAGCAAGAATATTGCTTTGAGAGAGGTCTGAGATTTTACAGCCTGTGTTTTCTTGTAAAATTTGTATGTTTTGTTACTTACATTTAAGTCTTTTATCCATTTTGAGTTTATACTTGTGTATGGTGTAAGTTGGTGTCTAGTTTCATTTTTTTGCACATACCTATTCTCCCCATGCCATTTATTGAAAAGACTGTCTTTACTCCTTGGTATGCTCTTGCATCCTCTGTGAAATGTTAATTGACCACATAGGCATGGGATGATATCTGGGCTCTCTTTTCTGCTCCATTGATCCATATGCCTGTTCTTTCTCACTACCAGACTGTTTTGATTACAGTGGCCTTGTAGTATAGCTTGATATCAGGTATTGTGATCTCTCCAACTTCGTTCTTCTTTCTCAAAATTGCTGAGGCTATTCAAGGTCTTTTTTGGTTCTATGTAAACTTTTGGAATGTTTGTTCTAGATCTGTGAAATATGACATTGTATTTTAATAGCAATTGCATGGAATTTATAAATTGTTTTGGGTAGTATGGACATTTTAATGATGTTAATTCTTCCAGTCCGTGAACATGGTGTATGCTTCCAGTTGTTTGTGTCTTCCTCTTTCTTTCTTCAAAGTCCTGTGGTGTACTGAGTACATATCTTTTACTTCCTTAGTTAAGTGTATTCAAAGTACCTTATTTTTTCTGTTGCAATAGTAAATGGGATTGTTTTCTTAGTTTCTCTTTCTGAGAGTTCATTATTGGTGTATAAAAATGCCACCTATTTCTGGATATTAATTTTGTATCCTGCTATTTTGCTGAATTCATTTATTCTAGTAGTTTTTTGGTGGTCTTTAGGGTTTTCTGTGTACAATACAGTATCATGTCATCTGCATATAATGATAGTTTTACTTCCTTCTTTCCAATTTGGATGAGTTATATTTCTTTTTCTAGTCTTATCGTTGCTGGCTAGGACTTCAGCACTGTGTTGAATAAGAGTACATCCCTGTCTTGTTCTGGACATTAAGGGAGATGCTTTTAGTTTTCGTCCACTGAGCATGATGTTTGCTGTAGGTTTTTTATATAAGGCCTTTATTATGTTGAGGTATAATTTCTCTATTCCCACTTTGCTGAGAGTTTTTATCATAAATGGGTGCTGATTTTGTCAAATTCTTTTTCTACTTCTATGGATATGATCATGTGATTTTTATCTTTCATTTTGTTTGTGTGGTGTATCATATTTATTAACTTGAGCATATTGTATCAACCTTGTGTCCCCGGAATAAATCTCACTTGATCATGGTGTTTGATCTTTTTAATGTATTGTTGGATCTGGTTTGCTAATATTTTGTTGAGGATTTTAGCATCTATGTTCATCAGGGATATTGGTCTATAATTTTCTTTCTTCGTAGTTTCTTTATCTGGTTTTAGAATTAGGAAAAAGCTGGCCTCATAAAAAGAGCTTGGAAGTCTTCCTCTTGAATTTTATGGAATAGTTTGAGGATAGGTGATAGTTCTTCTTTGAATGTTTGGTAAAATTTGCCTGTGAAGCCACCCTGTAC
>VMDR010030310.1:0-12428 GCA_007922815.1 Macrotus californicus
TGTATGCTCTAGGACCCTGTGGGTCTCTCCAACGAGCTCTCCTGTGAGTCCGGGAGTTTCTCCCACCTCTGCCGCCTGAACCCCCACAGGAATTTTCAATCAGAGGCTTTGAGGCTTTAATTTCCCGAGCAGGAACTCTAGGTTGCGGGGTCTGTCTTGCTCCCCAGTTGTTCCTCCCAGTTTATCCTCACAAGGGAGTGGGACACCTGGTCCATAGCCACCACCTCTCCCGGCCAGCTGCGCCTTTCCCCGATCTGCCAGCCACTGACCTGCCATGCGCGAGTCCTCTCCCCCACTCCTACCGGTCTGGATGAAAGTTTCTTCTTTAATTTGTTGGTTGTTGGACTTCCATACAGTTCGATTTTCTCTCAGTTCTTGTTGTTTTTTGTTTTAAAGTTTGTTGTTGTCCTTCTTTTGGTTGTGCAAGGAGGCACAGTGTGTTTACCTACACCTCCATCTTGGCCGGAAGTCTAAAACTATTCTTGATAGAGCAGAAATATATTATTAATTTTATTAGATCTCCACCCTGAGGACACATACATTAAATATTCTGTGTGATTAAAGAAGTGTGCATAAAATACTTCTGTTGCATACCAGAGTATAATGTATTTTGTGAAAAATAGTGCTGGTATAATTTTATTTTCCCCAACCCTCCGCTAGGTGCCTCTGGGGACCTTCACAATAACTGTGCACCTCTTCAGACTGTTGTCAACATTTTTGGGGCTGTTGACAGTCTGATTACTGAGAATGGTCTTCAATCTTGCAGTAGAAGTGGCAGAGAGCAGTGCTGGTATAATTATTGAGTGGGGAATTCAATAACAACTTTTTGTGGAACAGCATTTTTTAAAAAGATTTTATTTATTTATTTTAGAGAGAGGGCATGGGAGGGAGAGAGGGATAGAAATATCTATGTGAGGGTAAAACAACAATCAGTTGCCTCTTGCATGCACTCTGACCAGGGACCAAACCCGCAACCCAGGCAAATACCCTGACTGGGAGACGAATCAGTGACCTTTTGCCTTGCAGGATGAAGCTCAACCGAGCCACACCAGTTAGGGTAAGGAACAACATTTTTACTTGAAAGCACAATGGACCTGAGTATCTGGTAGACATTTTCTTGAACACTGTGAGCCTGTCAATTCAAAGAAAACATCTGCCAATGTTTATTACCAATGATAAAATTCAAGCTTTCAACTAAAGGTCATTATGTTGAAAAGCTTTAATTGGCCATTGTGTTAGCCTTTTAATACTTAAAAGACTTTTCTGATGAGATTACTGGTGATATTAACACATGTGGGTTTGGGTGTGTTTTTAATATACTGTATATGGTAATGTGGAAAAATTTGGAAGACCTGTACATATCAGTGAACTGTTCCTTTACAAAGGATCTGTGTATATTACCAAAAAGCTATGGCTGGTGTGGCTCAGTGGATTGAGCGCAGGCCTGTGAACCAGAGTTCAATTCCCACTATAGGGCATATGCCAGGGTTGCAGGCCAGGTCCCCAGTAGGGGGCACACGAGGGGCAACCACACATTGATGTTTTTCTCCCTTTCTTTCTCCCTCCATTCTCCTCTCTAAAAATAAAGAAATAAAGTCTTTTGTTAAAAAAGAAAAAATGTTACCAAAAAATTCATGGGTAAAAATGTCTATTTAAGTGCACCATTAAGTTTTATGTGAAAAAGTTGAATGTTATAGTTTCAGATTCTATATTGAAACTGTTTAGAAACTATGAATTAAGTTTGAATCTAGTATGTGGACGAAAAATATCCACATCAATGTGAAAAGACTTTTAAAATACTTATCTTTCAAATTACACATATGCATGAAGGAAGATATTTTCCTTCATATACTTCAATTTAAAACAAGAGTTGAAACAGATTGAAACTGGGGACAGACTCATACATGGGGAATAGAATGACAGGTAGTGGAGGGGGTCAGTAGGGGAGGGATTGAGCAAAAAGGAAAAAGGACTCATGGACATGAACAACAGCTTGGTGATTTCTAGGGGGACAGGAGTAAAAGGGGACTAAATGGCAATGGAATAAAATATATAAAGGTTAAATTAAAAAAGAAAAATGAAACAGATTGAATGCAGAGTCAGATGTGAACATGAGCTGTCTTCTGTTAAGGAAGACATTATAAATTTCAATGATACAATAATGACACCTAACTCACAATTTTTTCCCTCTTGGAAAACAGTTATTTATTTGTAAAAATATGATTTTTATACAATATTTAATGATTTTATCATTTTTATAGTTTTTTAAAGAAAAATAATTTATTTCTTATTCTGATTTTTATAATTAGAATTTTTAAATTTTATTTATTTATTTTTAGAGAGAGGGGGAGGGAGGAAGAAAGAGAGGCAGAAAAATATCAGTGTGTGGTTGCCTCTTGTGTGCTCCCCACTGGGGACCTGGTCCGCAACCCAGGCATGTGCCTTGACTGGGAATCGAACCAGCAATCCTTTGGTTTGAAGCCTGCACTCAACACACTGAGCTACACCAGCCAGGGCTAGAATATTTTTAAGTATATATTATTGATTATGCTATTAGTTTTGCCAATTTTTTCTCCCCTTTATCCTCCCTCTGCCCTGCACCCCACAATCCTCCAGCATTCCCTCCCCCTTGGTTCATGTCCATGGTTGTACATATAAGTTCTTTGACTTCTCTGTTTCCTATATCATTCTTAATCTCTCCCATCTATTTTATGCCTACCAATTATGCTTCTTATTCCCTGTACCTTTTCCACCCATTCTTACCCTCTCCCTCTACACTGAAAACCCTCAATGTGATTTCCATTTCTCTGATTCTGTTCCTGTTCCAGTTGTTTCCTTAGTTTATGTTTTTGTTTTTTTAGATTCAGTTGTTCATAGTTGTGAGTTTGTTGTCATTTTACTGTTCATAGTTTTTGATCTTCTATTTGTTAGATAAGTCCTTTTAACATTTCATCTAATAAGGGCATGGTAATGAGGAATTCCTTTAACTTGACCTTATCTGGGAAGCACTATATCTGTGCTTCCATTCTAAATGATACCTTTGCTGGATAGGGTAATCTTGGATTTAAGTCCTTCCTTTCATGACTTTGAATACTTCTTTCCAGTCTCTTCTTGCCTGTAAGGTTTCTTTTGAGAAATCAGCTGATAGTGTTATGGGAACTCCTTTGTAGGTAACTCTCTCCTTCCCTCTAGCTGCTTTTAAGATTCTCTTTTTATCTTTAATCTTGGGTAACTTAATGATGATGTGCCTTAGTGTGTTTCTCATTGGGTCCAATTTCTTTGGGACTCTCTGAGCTTCCTGGACTTCCTGGAAGTCTATTTCCTTTGCCAGATTGGGGAAGTTTTCCTTCATTATTTGTTCAAATAAGTTTTTAATTTCTTGTTCTTGTTCTTTTCCTTCTGGCACCCCTATGATTCTGATATTTGGGTACTTAAAGTTGTCCCAGTGTTTCCTAAGCCTCTCCTCATTTTTTTGAGTTCTTGTTTCTTCATTCTGTTCCAGTTGGTTGTTTATTTCTTCTATTTGTTCCAAATTGTTGATTTGAGTCCTGGGTTCCTTCCCTTCACTGTTGGTTCCCTGTATACTTTCCTTTATTTCACTTTGGGTAGCCTTCATTACTTCCTTCTTTTTGCGACTGATTTCAATCACTTCTGTGAGCATCCTGATTACCAGTGTTTTGCATCAGAAAGTTGTCTATCTCCTCATTGCTTAGATCTTTTTATGGAGTTTTGATTTGTTCTTTCATATGAGCTGTATTTGTCTCCAAGCACCTGTTATATTGTAAGGGGGTGAGGCCCTAGATATTTGACAGGGCGAGGCAAGCCTATTTGCTTTGTTCTGGTGCTATGAGAGAGGGGTCAGAGAGGGAACAATGCAGCTCACTTGCTCTGCTCTAGCCCCACTTTCCAATGAACTCTTGTGTGTGACTAGGAGTTTCTCCCACCGTGGTAACCCCTGTAGTAGTTTATACCTAGCTTTGAGTATTTAGTTTCCTGTTCAGACAGCACTGCCTCGCCTACGGGGTCCGCCACTTTGTCACAAGTCCTCTCAGCCAGCCCTGCCTCACCCATGTGGTCCTCTGCCTTGCCGCGCGTCCTCTCTGCTGGACTGCCCATCTCCTGTCTCAGCCCCTCCTACTACTCTGGGTGAAAGTTAGCATAACCCCTCCTCAAAACTTGGGTTAACTGCATTACTGCAGAGCAAGACTAAAAGGAGCATAAAAGGAAAAGAAGCTGGAGCTCTGAAAGAAAAGTTCAGTAGTTACTTGGCTCTGGAAAAAACAGAGTATTTAATTCTAGTCATGTGCAAAGTTAGAGAAACCTCATTAAACCTTTGATATTGCTTTTGAAACCCAAGAATAGCCATGTATTAGGAGTAAAGACTGCATCTTAGGACTCAGAAAACACCATAAGACTAAAGGAAAGGCTGAAACTGAAACAGAAATCACCTAAAAAACTTACAAACAATTTGACAAAGGAATCAACATGAACTTCCATGAACTTAACTACCCACCAGATTAAAACTCAGCAATTTTCAAAGACAGAAAAATGATCCAACTTCTGGTCAAGATGGAGGCATAGGTAGGTAGATACACTTTGCCCTCTCACACAGCCAAAAGAAGTACAACAACAAACATAAAATAAAAAAATAACCAGAACTGCCAGAAAATTAAACTGTATGGTGTACGACAACAAAGGAGTTAAAGAAGAAACATTCATCCAGACCAGTGTGCTGAGACAAACAAATATGGCCCAAATAAAAGAACAGATCAATCCTCCAGAAAAAATACAACTAAGCAATGAAGAGACAGACAATCTATCAGATGCACAGTTCAAAACACTGATAATCAGGATGCTCACAGAAATGGTTGAGTATAGTCGCAAAATAGAGGAAAAAGTAAAGGCTATGAAAAGTGAAATAAAGGAAAATGGACAGGGATCCAACAGTGAAGGGAAGGAAAGTGGGACTCAAATCAATGGCTTGGAACAGAAGGAAGAAATAAGCATTCAACCAGAACAGAATGAAGAAACAAGAATTCAAAAAAATGAGGAGAGGCTTAGGAAACTCTGGGACAACTTTAAATGTTTCAACATCCAAAAATCATAGGGCTTCTAGAAGGAGAAGAAGAATAACAAGAAATTGAAAACTTTTTTGAACTAATAATGAAGGAGATCTTCTGAATTTGGCAAAGAAAATAGACTTCCAGGGAGTCCAGGAAGCTCAGAGAGTCCCAAAAAAGTTGGACCCAAGGAGGAACACACCAAGGCACATCATAATTCCATTACCCAAGATGAAAGATAAGGAGAGCATCTTAAAAGCAGCAAGAGGGGAGGAGAGAGTAACCTACAAAGGAGTTCTCATCAGACTGTCAGCTGATTTCTCAAAAGAAACCTTACAGGCAAGAAGGGGATGGAAAGAAGTATTCAAAGTCATGAAAGGCAAGGACCTACATCCAAGATTACTTTATCCAGCAAAGCTATCATTTGGAATGGAAGGGTAGATAAAGCGCTTCCCAGATAAGGTCAAGTTCAAGGAGTTCATCATCACCCAACCTTTATTATATGAAATGTTTAAGGGACTTAGAAAAAAAATAAGCTCAAAGCTATGAACAGTAAAATGACAACAAACAACTATCAACAACTAAACCTAAAAGAAACATAAGCAAACTAGAACAGGGTCAGAATCACAGAAATGGAGATCACATGGAGGGTTATCAGTGGGGAGGGGGAGGAGGAGAATGGGAGAAAAAGGTACAGGGAGTAAGAAGCATAATTGGTAGGCACAAAAAAGACAGAGAGAGCTTATGAATAGTATAGGAGAGACTGGCAAGATGGCAGAGGAGTAAATGGAAGCCACACTAACCTCCTCCCAGGACCAATTGGAATTACAACTAAATTGTCGAGAAATCACCCAGAACAAACAATTGGACAATACGGAGAGAGAATCCTTATAACCTCAGACAGACACAAAAATCAGATTCAGCACAACATGTTTGGTAAGGAGTGCAGTGGAGACTCAAGAAGGCTGGCCGGGCAACTACAGGTGGTAGTGCTAGAAGGATAATAAAACAACCGGTTAGATCCCCCTAAGAAGAATGGGGTCTAAACCCTAAGCTCAGATCCCCAGCCTAGAGCACTAGAACCCAAAAAGCATACCAATAACAACTGGCACTGAAAAGCAGTAAGGTTGCCCTCTGCCAGAGACAGATGGCTGGTGACACAAAGAGCCACTTAAAGGGCCAATGCACAAATTTTCATTTGTTGTCACTTACCCCAGGTTCCAGCAAAGGCAGGAGGAGAGTGAGCTAGAGCTGCCCGAGGAGAGACTGGGGACAGAAGCTTAGGGGAGAGAGCTGAGAGAGTAGCTGCTGGGATCCTGGTGCTCAGTCATCCTCCATATGGCAGCAGCCATTGTGCTCAGGCAGACCACTCCCCTCTGAGCAGCAGCAGCCTGAGGGGGGATAACAGCCCTGCCCCCAAGAGAGATGCTACACTGACTCTGTGGTACTTAAGTCTGACTGCTGAGTGCAGAGTGACAAGATTAACAACTGAAGGAGACAGCCACAGACAGTAGATCCCCGCAAAAGGGGTGGGGGGGAAGAGTGGAATAGAGACACTTGAGGAGAGACTGGGGATGGAGGCTTTGGGGAGAGAAATGACAGAACAGCCACCAGGATCCTGGTGCTGAGTTGTCACCCATACAACAGCAGCCATCCTGCTGAGGCAGACCACTCCGCTCCGAGCAGCAGGAGCCTGAGGGGAAACAATAGCCCCCACACCAAGAGAAATTCTGCCCTGCCCTATGGGGATAAAGCCTGACTGCTGAGTGCAGCATGGCTAGATTAACAACTGAAGGAGACAACCATAGACAGTAGATCCATGGCACTTTCAGAGCAGGCTGTGTAAGGTCAGACAGGGTAAACATCTGACATCACTGGAAGCAGAAAGAAAAGAAAGCGGTAAATACTAGAGGCTACCGAGACGAAATCCACTGTGGTCTTCTCCATGATTTGTGATATTTTCTTTCCTGCATACCTTATTAACATTCATTTTGTGCCCATCAAGTTTGTGTATATTAAGCTACTTGGTGTTATACTACACTTTATTTATTTCCTTTCTTACAATAGTCTTTTTCTCTTTACACCCTTATTAATACTGGTTCATTTGCAGTTGATACTGAGACCATGATGGGGAGATATTTTTGTGGATGTGGGTCTGTTCCCTGGGCTTTGTGGTTATCTTCTGGAAGCACCTGCACAACAGCATACAAAACGTGGTGGACAGACTGACCCTCACTCAACCAGCTGGACAGAAGGAAACAACAAACAAAGACCCAACAACAATCAAATCCCAAATACATCCATAGAGCCAACATAAACGACATACCAAAAAGAACAAGTTGAGATCAAGAAGACTGCACCACAGAATCAAACAGGTCTCCTACCATAGAAGTTAACACCACAAACTCAAGGAGTTAGAACAGATCAATTCAAGAAGCAGAGGCTAACTAGAAGAGTCTCACAAACAATGGGAAGACAAACAAACCCCAAACAAAAAGAAAGGAGAAATCCTTGGGAAGAATGCTAAATGAAATAGAGGCAAGTCAACTATCAGATATTGAGTTCAAAGCAATGGTTGTAAGGAAGCTCAATGAGCTCACTAACAATTACCAAAAACTACAGGGAAACTATAAGGAAATTTCTGCAAGCTATATCACCATGAAAAAGGAAATAGAAACTATCAACAAGGGCCAAGAGAAAATGAAGAATACAATTTCTGAATTGAAGAACACAGTAGAAGGAACCAAAAGCAGGCTACATGAAGCAGAGGATTGAATCAGGAAGTTGGAGGACTAGGTAGAAAAAAAACCCCAAGAAAGAGCAAGAAAATGATAAAAGACTAAAAAACAATGAAGAGGGTTTAAGGGAAATGCAGGACAACGTGAAATACAATAATATCCACATAGCAGGGATAAAAGAAGGCGAAGAAGAACAAGGAATAGAAAACCTGTTTGAAAAAGTAATGATGGAAAACTTCCCTAATCTGATGAGAGAAAAAGTCACACAAATCCAGGAAATCCAGTGGGTCCCAATGACAAGGAACTGAAAGAGATCCACTCCAAGACGCATCATAATTAAAATGGCAAAATTCAAACACAAAGAGAGAATCTTAAAGGCAGTGAGGGAAAAACAGGAAGTAATATACAAGGGAGCCCCAATAAGGCTAGCAGCTGACTTCTCAACGGAAACACTACAGGCCAGAAGGGAATGGCAAGAAATATTCCAAATAATGAAACACAAAGACCTGCAACCAACACTACTTTATCGAGCAAGGCTATCAATTAAAAGGAAAGGCAAAATAAAGAGTTTCCCAGACAAAAGAAGCCTCAAACAATACACCTCCATCAAACCAGCACAGGAAGATATGCTACAGGGACTGCTTTAAGGAAGAAAATGAGAGAGACAGGGGGGGGGGGGAACACAGGTAAGGAGGAAATAAAATGGCAATAAATAAGTACCTTAACAGTGAATGGATTAAATGCACCAATCAAAAGACACAGAATAGCTGAATGGATAAGAAAATATGACCCACACATATGGCTGCCTACAAGAGAGCCACTTCAGAACAAAAGACCTACACAGACTGAAAGAGAAAGGCTAGAAAATAATATTACCAGCAAGTGTCAGGAACAAAAAAAGCCGGGGTAGCAATACTCATATCAGACAAAATAGATTTCAAAACCAAAGTAAAAAAAAAAACTCAGAAGGACACTTCATAATACCCCAGGGAACAATCCATCAAGAAGACATAAATATTGTAAATATACATGCACCCAACATAGGAGCACCCAAATACATCAGGAAAATCATGGAGGATTTCAAGAAACATATTGACAGCAACACAATTATAGTAGGGGATTTCAACTCCCCACTTTCAAAAATAGATAGATCTTCCAAACAAAAGATCAACAAAGATATTATGACATTGGACAACATCCTAGATCAAATGAACTTAACTGATATATATAGAGCCTTTCATCCCAAAGAAGCAAAATACACATTCTTTTCAAATGCACATGGAACATTTTTTAAACATAGACCACATGACAGGATACAAAACAAGCCTCAACAAATTGAAGAAAATTGAAATCATATCAAGCATTTTCTCTGACCACAAGGGACTAAAACTAGAAACCAAACTCAAGGAAAAAACTCAAAAACACTCAAACTCATGGAGATTGAATAGCATTCTATTAAACAATGAATGGGTCAAGAAGGAGATCAAGGAGGAAATCAAAATGTTCCTGGAAACAAATGAAAATGAACTCACAACAACCCAAAATTTATGGGACACAGCGAAGGCAGTTCTTAGAGGGAAGTTCATAACAATACAGGCCTATCTTAAAAAGAAAACAGAAACATTTCAAGTAAACAACCAAATCCTACACATACAAGAACTCAAAGAACAAAAAAACAGCCCAGAGTAAGTAGAAGGAAGGAAATAACCAGGACCAGAGCAGAATTAAATGACATAGAGACTAAAAGCACAATTTTAAGGATCAATAAATCCATGACCTGGTTCTTTGAAAAGATAAACAAAATTAACAAGCCTTTAAGCAGACTCATCAAGAAAAAAAAGCAAGGGGACCCAAATAAACACAATCAGAAATGAAAGAGGAGAGATTACAACTGATACCACAGAAATACAAAGGACTGTAAGAAATTACTATGAAGAACTATATGCCAAGAAACTTGAAAACCTAGATGAAATGGACAAATTTCTAGAAAAATATTATCTTCCAAAACTGAATGAAGAAGAAGCAAAAAGCCTGAACAGACCAATAACAGCTAACAAAATTGTAGTAGTAGTCAAAAACTCCCGACACACAAAAGCCCTGGAAGGGATGGTTTAACAGGAGAATTTTACAAAGCATTTAAGGAAGAGCTAACCCTTATCCTTCACAGACTATTACAGAAAAGCCAAGAAGATGGAAGACTCTCAAACTCTTTTTATGAAGCCAGCATCATCCTAATTCCAAAGCCAGATAAAGACACAACAAAGAAAGAAAACTTCAGGCCAATATTGCTGATCAACATAGACGCTAAAATCCTCAACAAAATATTGGCAAATCACATCCAGCTATACATTAAAAAGATCATACACCATGATCAAGTGGGATTCATCTCAGGAATGCAAGGATGGTACAATATTCACAAATCAATAAATGTAATATACCACATAAACAAAAGGAAAGACAAAAAACACATGATCATATCAATAGATGCAGAAAAAGCATTTCATAACATACAGCACCCATTTATGATAAAAACACTTAGCAAAGTGGAAATACAGGGACAATTCCTCAACATTATAAAGGCCATATATGAGAGACCTACAGCCAACATCATACTCAATGGGCAAAAACTTACAGCTTTCCCACTAAAATCAGGAACAAGACAAGGATGCCCACTTTCACCACTCCTATTCAACATAGTACTGGAAGTCCTAGCCAAAGCAATCAGACAACAAAAAGAAATAAAAGGCATCCAAATTGGAAAAGAGGAAGTAAAACTGTCATTGTTTGCAGATGACATGATAGTGTACATAGAAAATCCTATAGACTCCACCCGAAAACTACTCAACCTAATCAAGGAATTTGGCAAAACAGCAGGATACAAAGTCAATATACAGAAATCAAAGGCATTTTTGTATACTAACAATAAAACATCAGAAGCAGAAATCAGGAAAAAAAATCACATTTGATATAGCAACAAGAAAAATAAAGTACCTAGGAGTCAACCTAACCAAGGTTGTAAAAGACCTGTACTCAGAAAACTATACAACACTGAAGAGAGAAATTAAGGAAGACACAAACAAATGGAAGCATGTACCATGCTCATGGATAGGAAGAATTAACATCATTAAAATGTCCATACTACCCAAAGCAATTTATAGATTCAATGCAATCCCAATTAAAGTACTAATGACATATTTCACGGATATAGAACAAACATTTCAAAAATTTATATAGAACCATAGAAGACCCCGAATAGCTGCAGCAATTTTGAGAAAGAAGAACAAAGCAGGAGGGATCACAATACCTGATGTTAAAATGTATTACAAGGCCACTGTAATCAAAACAGCCTGGTACTGGCATAAGAACAGATACACAGACCAATGGAACAGAACAGAGAGCCCAGAAATAAACCCAAATCTCTACAGTCAACTAATATTTGACAAAGGGGGAAGAAGCATAAAATAGAGTAAAAATAGCCTCTTCAACAAATGGTGGTGGGAGGTTTGGACAGCTACATGCAAAAAATGAAACTCCATCACCAACTTACACCATATACAAAAATAAATTCAAGGTGGATAAAAGACTTAAATATATACCATGACACCATAAAAGTCCTAGAGGAAAACATTGGCAGGAAAATATCAGATATTCCTCACAGCAACATCTTCAATGATGTGTCCCCTAAAGCAAGGGTCATAAAAGAAAGAATAAACAAATGGGACCTCATCAAATTAAAAAGCTTCTGCATGGCAAAAGAAAACAGCATTAAAATGAAAAGAGAACCAACTATATGGAAAAACATATTTGCCAATGAGGATTCGGACAAGGGTTTGATCTCCAAAACATATAAAGAACTCACATGACTCCACTCCAGGAAGACCAAAAACCCAATTAAAAAATGGGCAAAAGATTTAAACAGACACTTCTCCAAGGAGGACATACAGAGGGCACAGAGACATATGAAAAGATGCTCAGCATCACTAGCCATCAGAGATGCAAATTAAAACCACCATGAGATACCACCTGACACCGGTCAGAATTGCCATCATAAACAAATCAACAGACAAGTGTTGGAGAGGATGTGGTGAAAAAGGAACCCTAGTGCACTGTTGGTGGGATTGTAGACTGGTGTAGCCACTGTGGAAAACAGTATAGAATTTCCTCAGAAAACTAAAAATGGAATTGCCTTTTGACCCAGCAATTCCACTGCTGGGATTATACCCTAAGAGCCCTGAAACACCAATCCAAAAGAACCTATGCACCCCAATGTTCACAGCAGCACAATTTACAATAGCCAAGTGCTGGAAGCAACCTAAGTGCCCATCAGTCAATGAGTGGATCAAAAAACTGTGGTACATTTACACAATAGAATTCTACGCAGCATAGAGAAAGAAGGAGATCCTACCCTTTGCAACAGCATGGATGGAACTAGAGAGCATTATGCTAAGTGAAATAAGCCAGGCGGTAAGGGAGAAATACCACATGATCTCACCTTTAACTGGAACATAATCAACAAAAGAAAACAGCAAACAAAATACAACCAGAGACATTGAAATTAAGAACAGTCTAACAATGGCCAGAGGGGAAGGGGGAGGGAACAGTGCAGGGAAGGGTTTCCAGGAAACACTAT
>VMDR010030311.1:0-12427 GCA_007922815.1 Macrotus californicus
GTTCCTTTCCTCCTTGCGTGCCTTCCTCTCATCCTCATCACCAGGTCTGTTGATTCAACTCTTTTCAGAGAAGCCTCATTGGACGTTTTAGCCATTCTATATTCTTACTGAGAACAATTTGTACACCAAAACTAAACAGCCACAAATGAGGTGCGTGTGTACGAGAATGTGAGGTGGTGAGATTATTGGTAAACAGGAGGAAAAACCCAAGTAAGCAGCCGAAAGAAAGCTAACACATCGAAAGAGAGGAAGGCTGTGGGATCGGGGGGTCTGGTGTCTGGGAGCAGCCAGAATTTGCCATATTTAACTCATTTTTTGAATACCACTGGAGTGCTCCAAGATATGACCCTTTCTGTAGGCCACTTTCACAAAGGTGAGTCTTCAGACCCCAAACTGGGTCTTGAAAGTTAAGGAGAGTGAGGTCATGGGAGAGAAACGAGGAAGGGGGTGGGAAGAGTAAATAGTGTGGAATCTAAATGGCTTCGGGTCGTTTGGGGCCTGAGAACAGACCAGACAGAAGGGATTCTGGGATATCGACTGTGGGGAACCAGCTTGTGAAGGGGGCTGAGGCAGGGGAGTGGGGGGGCATGGAATCCAGTTGAATGTAACTGTGTGCCTTCTGGGGAGGCACAGCACATTTGAGAAAGGGACATGACAAGGTAAATGTGATGTTTCATCTGGCCGTGTAATGACGGATGTGTGGGATGGGTCTGAATTAGGAGCAAGGAGACATTTAGGCATTTGTTAGAATAATTGTCCAAGTATGCAGCATTTGTTGCCTGTACCTGGGGGTGACTAGAAAAATGGAAAAGAAGAGGTGGTTGACAGAAAACCAATCTAGAATGAAAATGGCCAAATATGAGCAGAGAGAAGATGGGGCAATCAAGAATGGCTTGAATAGTTGAAGACTAGGTGAGTGAGAAAGTGAAACCATTGGTAGCTTCCCCATACTCCAAACTCCATGCTGCCGTAGACTTCCAGTCCATTGGATTCCCCAGTCCCAGTCTCAGATCAGTGCGAGTCCCGTCAGTCCTCTTCGTCTTCCGTTTGCTATTACTTCAGCATCATGATTAGTGTGCAAAGACACCCCCGAGCGACCTGTGCCTTGTGGTGGTGAACCTCCTGGTGTCACATATGCACCATAAACTCTCTTGCCTTCAGGCAGTTTTTTAAGCTTCCTTTCCCTCATTTCTGGACAAATTATGACTCCTCTTTCTGGATATTATTTACACCTTGCTTCCTCGGCAAAATGCTACTGACTTCTCAGAATGGTCAGTCATTTCCTCCTGTATGTATTCTGGGAGCACTATGTACCCCCTTCTGCTAGAGCACCTAACGAGGTATGTTTTTATTGTATGTTTCTGTGTCAGTCTCATGCTCCATTTACTAGCTTTGTAAGAGTGAGAACCAATACATATTTATCTTTGTATCCACAAACTTGGCTTAGAAGCTAATATGCACAATTGTTCAATGGATGTTATATTTCAGCTTCCAAGGTATTGAACTTGGGACTTAGTTTATGGGCAGCATATTAATAATGTTCTTAAAAGTCAAACTCATTTCTCCTAAAGGTATAAAGCTGTCACAGATGCCTGTTCTCTTCAGCCAGATATTGACCTACTACCATTTGGAGACCAAACTGAAATTGGAGAGAGGGTGAGCTGTGTATAGTTTAATTAAATGATGAACCAAAATCTAGAAAAGGCTTCTGGTTGTCATTAGCCTTTAATAGAGCATAATAAAATCTGAGAGTTTAAGATTTGTGTGTTGCACTAGTGACAAGCTCCAGAAGAAGGAATACAGGAGCTCTTTAATGCCACTCTCTCTTAAGTGTTTGTTGCATAACCACCATGTACTTGACATTGTGCTGGCCACTTGAGAGTTCTCGAGGAAAATAGAGCGGTTCCTGCCTTTGATCAAATGTAATTTTACTTACTTGGAGGTTACTTTATATTGATTTGGAAACTGAGATTGCTTTTGACAACTTCTTCCACTCTTGTCAGCATCTATTTATTCTTGTTAAAGGGTTCTTTTTTCTTCTTTGTGTAAACGTGGTTTTCATTGACATTATACTATTCTGACCAGCTGAAAAATATTTATACCTCTGCGTAATCTTTATAATGATGTTGGATATAATTTTTAACACTTATAGGCATCAAGTATTCGGCAGAAGATTTTTTAAATGCTACCTGCATATTGAAGCCGAGAAAGAGAAAGCCAAGAGAGGTTAAAGAGCTTGTCCAGTCATAGAGTCAGTGGCACATCTGGAATTAGTCTGACTTTGTAGTCTGCATTCTTTTTTTGTTTTTTGTTTTCAGAAAACGAAAGCCAAGTTTATTTGTTCATCCCTTGCCTTTGAAATACTCCTCGATGACATCCTTGGCCTGAGACTCTTTACCCTAGTCCTTAACCACCACAAAACTGCATCCAGCCACTTCACAGGGTTTTCCCTCTCTGTTGATTTTGCAGAGGCCTACCCATTCCCCTAGTTCCTTGTTGTCATCAACCTTACTTTGGTTGATTTAGTGTTCAGCACAAAGGAACTCCGTCAACTTCACATACTCAGGCTCATCACAGTTGGATGCAAGCACACATAGATGGGCTTGACACTTGTCTCTGGCTTTGGCAACTTCACTAATTCCGCATGCAAGGCCATTGTGGATAAGGGCAGTCTTCAGCACTTCTTGCAAAGCAGTATTAATGTCCATTACAGCTCCAGCAGCAATGCCTTCCTTAGCTATGGCGTTGAGTTATGGGTGGAGCTAAATCTTGAACATACCTAAGCCTCTGCCCCCATGCAACTGCTTGGTAACAGGAAAAGAGCTGTAGTCTGCATTATTAATGACTATTTATTGCACCACAGTAGATGGTATTTAAGAGCATGAACTTAACTTCTCAGAGCCTTAGTTTTTGTGTTTGTAAAATGAAAACAATACTACATATTGGAATTATTATGAGGCATAAAAGAAATGAGGAATATAAAGCCATTCACACAAGCACTCAATAAATATATAACATCCTTTTGTTCGACATCATTTTGTTCAACGTTGTTTTGATAACATTGAGATGCTGTAGGAACTTAACTCTTGCTCATATCAATTAGCCTATGATAAAATTGGTTTTGTTATATGTTGTCTTGCTGTGGTTCCAAGAACTTGTAGATGATGTTAAGTGAGGACTTACTGTAATAGTTTTTAAAAAATGTTATAATTAGCACTTGATTATAAAAGTATTGCTGCATAGTTCTGTTGAACTAAACTTGTAATACCAAATTTAAGAGATATATGTTAAGTACACTATAGACACAAAAGTAGACAAAAAATTGGAATTTTTGACAGTCTTCAGCACTCACCAGTGTTTTGCTTATTAATGCTTTTGTGCAACAGAGCTCTCTCTCGGAGTGAAAGGGAGATTACTGTTATCAGTGAAAAATTACCTTAATATGTGATTCAGGTGTTGACCACTGGACAGTTTTCATTTTATCTTATCAATGTTATCACAATTTAATTAGAAAATTATCATTAGTTTAAGTTTTTTTAGAGCAATTTGGGGGTGGGAAGGTAGGGAGAGTGGTGGGGAGAAAATAGAGACAACTGTATTTGAACAACAACAAAAAAAATTCAAAAAAAATTTTAGAGAAATTTTTAAGAATTGGCACTTGAAAGGAAATGTTTTACCAACAGATCATTCATTCATGGAAAAGGTGGCTATTATGGATATTT
This sequence comes from Macrotus californicus, assembly GCA_007922815.1. Lineage (NCBI taxonomy): Eukaryota > Metazoa > Chordata > Mammalia > Chiroptera > Phyllostomidae > Macrotus > Macrotus californicus. Next base: position 3,723 of record VMDR010030311.1, read on the forward strand.
CTTTTTTAGGGCATCAACCTGAGCGGGGGTCAGAGGCAAAGAATCTGTGTGGCACGAGCTCTCTATCAAAACACCAATATTGTCTTCTTGGTGAGAAGACGGCCTTTACTTTTCTTTCTACTTCATTTCCTCTCTCTGGAAAAATGGGTCTTTAAAGAACAAGTGGAATAACTTAAGGAGAGATGGTTTAAGTTGTGAAGTCATAGAAAATGTAGGAGAAACAAATCCTCACAGTATAAATCAGATCAACATGGAGGGTTGGGGGTGGGGCAGATTGACGTACAAGAGACTGAGGTTCCCGTATGATTGCTTATATGAATTTCTTAACCACGAGAATCTTTAATGAGGGAGTGTGAATGGTGCTGGATCAACTGGACAAGATCATAGATCTTCTCATTTATATTTGCTGGCAAAGAAAGTCGATCTGGAAAAGACATTCTTGGTGGACATAAGAGTTGGCCATTCATTCTTCATTTGGCAAATTGTCTCACTTTCTGTAAAGGAAGCATTGCCCCCAAATGTTAGTATGTAAAACTGGATCTTGAGGAATGATTCCCAAACCATCAAACCTGGATTTTCATTAAGTTGCATAAAAGGTTACATTTGACTGGACCATCAAGATGCCCCGTAATGAAGCCATGGCATATAAATGAAAGCAACCATCATTAAGGGCTTCCTATGACCTAGCCATAATTCTAAGTACTTAATACACATTAGCACATTAAATTATAAGCCCTGTTAGGTTTGGCATTGTTGTTGTTGTTGTTGTTATTACTACTACTACTGCTGCTACTGCTATTTACAGAGTATATTGAGGCTTTGGGGAATAATTTATTTAAGGTCACACAGAGAGTAATAGTACAGCAAGGATTCAAACCCAGGTGGACTGGTTCCGTAGCCTGTGTTCCAACCGCCCCATTCTTCCTCATATAGAGATTCCTGGAAGTCCCTGAACTCTCACGGTGATGCTTTAAAGGAATTAGTATTAATCCACCACACCTTATTTTTTTTTAAATAAGAAACTAATTCTAAAAAAAACACTTTTAGAACACTTTGCAGACACTTTCACAACATTGTATTCCATCTTTGCAACAGCCCTGTGTGCTCTCTGAGAGGTCTCATCATTATCCCCATATTACACAAGTGGGTCCAAGTGACTGAAGGTAAAAATTTACCGGCATCGGAGAGGCATGGCTAAAATTTGGATCTCTTAATTTAGAGATGATGAACTTTTCATTATGCCTTACTATCTTACAACATTCAAAGTCAGAATTTTATAGAAATTGTTTCTTCCTCTTGATATTGACAGCTTTTGAAATCCTCTATTGTTTTTTAGTTTTGTTATAATGTGTCCTTCAGCTCTATGATTTCTGTTTGGTACTTTTTTGTATTTTGTTCTCTTTGTTGAAATTCTCACTTTGTTCATGCATTGCTCTTCTGACCTCACTGAGCATCTTTATGACTGTTATTTTGAACTCTGTATCAGGTAAATCACTTACCTTTATTTCACTAAAAAGATTGGCTTATGGAGATTTATCTTACTGAAACATATTCCCTTGTTTCTTCATTTCTCTTGACTCTCTGTGTTAGTTTCTGTTCATTATATAAAACAACAACCTTGCCCATCCCGAGCTCCTGGTTGCCTCTCAGGCCTTTGTGATTATTCAAGCTGCCATTTTGGTCCTTACTGGCTCCAAGTAGTTGAATAGGTGCTAAGATCCATCAAAATCCCAACGGGGAGGATCGGAGCCAGCACCTAGATACCGGCTGATTAGAAGTTGAACCCTTCGGTAGAAAAAGGCCAGGAAAATATTCAATCAAATTCCTTTGAGGGTGATGGGCATTTTTGCATGCTCTGGCTGTGCTGAGCCAGGGTGTATAGCCAGGGACGATGGGGTGCGGGGTGCTCCTGCACCCGTTTAAAAACTGCTTCTTTGTTTGCTATGAGGTTTGTGAATGCAAGTCCTGTTAGCTATCAGAACTAGGTGACTTGGGGGCTGTCCCCTCCCTGGGTGACAGCCATAAAATCTGGGGCACCAGATGGGTGAAGGAGTCCTTTCTAGGGAGACAGTGGCGACTCTGCTCTGTTGTTGGAGTGAGCTGGAGATAAAAGGCAGAGGAAGTACCCAGTAGTTCTTGAAGGCTCTGAGAAGGGTCCATGTCAGCACTTACATTCATACTAATTGGAAGCTGAATCTTCAGGTAAGTTTGTAAAGTTTGCAGTTAAATCTCCTCCAGGGGGAAAAAAGAACAAAAACTTTTCCAGGGAAAGACAGGGAACTGAGAGTTTCTTCCTGCTCCCACCGTGCTAAGCCCTGAACAGATAGCCATGGTGGATTGTCATGTGCCTGTCAACAACTGCTTCCTTGTCTGCTCTAGCCCTTTTAGAGCATACATGAAATCCTCATTGGCTTTCAAGCCTGGGTGGTTTGGGATCCTGTCTGTTGGGTGGTAGCCATAAAAGTCAAGGCACTAGGTGTGTGATTCCAACCCTTCCCTCCTCAGGAGAAGCTGGGGTTGGGGATTCTCTCTCAGTTTTATGGTGCTGTGTCAGGGTGAGGTTTATGGACAGAGTGTGTCTCAGCGATTCCTGCCCATTTAGATGTGGGTATTTTCCCAGTTGCCCAATGTATAGAAATCACCCAACTAGTTTCTGGATTGCTCTGTGTGTAGCTGTCTGTATATTTGGTGTACCTGTGGGAGGAGGGAAATTCAATAGCTTCCCATGTCACCGTCTTGGTCCAGAGCCTATGCCTATTTTTATAGTCTAAAATTCAACTACTCCAATTATATTCTTTGTTTAGTCTGCATTAAAGGTTGTCAAAAATGTTGGGTTTTGAACTTGAAAATTCTAGATATAAAATTCAAACCATTTTTATATTGTTATTTACTTTTAGAAAATTTTAAGGTAAAAGAAAATAAAAGCTTCTTTTTTTTTATATTACACCAGCAGCTCATTGATTCTTCTTTAAAAAATACAGTTGACATCCAATGTTACATTGTTCCAGGTATACAGCATAGTGCTTAGACATTTACAGAATTTACAATGTGATCCCCCAATAATTCTAATAACCACCTCATCTCATATGTAGTTATTACAATGTTGTTGACTGCATTTCCTAAGCTGTACTTTACATCCCCAGGACTATTTTGTATCTACCAATGTGTACTTCTTAATTGCTTCATTTTAATTTAATATTTCTGGCAATTTAAAGTTATTGATACTTGAAGTCTGTTTTTATAAATTAGACTTGAGGGATCATTTGCCCTTTGTTATTTGTATTTCTACTTTCTAGAGAAAATAAGTCACATAAAGGCATAGAAAATGTTTACCTTCTCTCTTTTGACTGGTTGTAGGATGACCCATTCTCGGCCCTGGACATTCACTTGAGTGATCACTTAATGCAGGAAGGGATTTTGAAATTTCTCCAAGATGACAAGAGGACACTCGTCCTTGTGACCCACAAGTTACAGTATCTAACACATGCTGACTGGGTGAGAGTTTAAAACAAGTTTCACTAATTTTTATATTATAGTCCTCTTAATAAATAGGGACATTAAGAAGTGCTTTCTGAGATCAAGGTAGTTCATTTGGGCACTTAAGGCTTTTTGTCACAGTTCTGCTAATATGTGCTTTCCTTAGATCATAGCCATGAAAGATGGAAGTGTACTAAGAGAAGGGACTTTGAAGGACATTCAAACCAAAGATGTTGAGCTTTATGAACACTGGAAAACACTTATGAACCGGCAAGACCAAGAACTAGAAAAGGTAATTGTTCACAGTTTAGAAGAATTCCGAGTTCAGTTCAGAAGAGTCAGAAATATACTGTATAATTACTAAAAATATTTTAAAGAAGTATTTAAATTTAATGTTTGATACTTGATAATTGTCCTCATTTGAAATCCAAAGTAATTGTATATTTCTATGTCATTAACAAATGAGCTACTTTGAAACTATAAAATTCTAATGTTATTTTTTGGATGAAGTGCCGTCAGGTTTTTAGAAGATTTTTACTTGAATTTGAACCATATTGCAAATTGGTGTGTGATTGAAACTTAAACAAATTACTTGCTGAAGCATATCCTTATTTTATATATTCTCATTTTGTCTTATTTTTCTGATGTACATCTTGTTTTTCTCATCTGTAATGTGAGGATATTTTCATTCACCATGTACAAATGATCAGCAATGGGCAAAACAAAATCCAAGGTAATTTAGAAAAAAAGAAGATCCATGAGCTGTGGGTGAAGTGGTAAAGCATGTATTGGATAGCATTGGAAGTGAGGGAAGGTGATCAGAAAGAAATAACAATAAATTTTTACATTTGTGTAGCTTTTAAAGTTCACAAAGCCCATTTTACAGGAGCTCATTTAATTAGCATAAAACCCTAGAAGTCAGAAAAAAGAATGAGAGAGAGAAATAAGAAAAAAAATACCACCTAACTTTTACAGATGGGAAAACAAGCTCAGAGAGGCTACGTTACTTGCCCAAAGTTGAACAGCACATACAATAAGTGGTCCTACTTGAACTTAAATCCAGGTCTGTATCCAGTGTAATTATAGTGTAATGTTATGTGTGGTGTAACTACTACATGGGAAATCAGACTGAATACAATAAAAAAAAAGAGTTTGTGATTAAGAGTGAAATTGTAACTTGAATTAGTAAATTTTTGAATTGTTATCTCTTGAGTTGTGATGAAGCAGTGTCCAGAAATTGGTACCCCTGGCCAGGAATAAGATTGTAAAAGGAAATCTTTATATCAACAAATTTATGAGACTATCAAGAAATTAAAATGTTTTATTTTATAAAAGAAGGAAAGGATCTGTGTTTCAATAGAGATTGGAAGGTAAAAATCAGACCCTTGGATTACTCTGTCTTCTGTGGATATGACCAAAATATCAAAAGGTAACTACAGAAGGAAGAAAGGATATATGTAAAAATCTTTAAGTAGAATAAGATAAATCATGGAACCCTTGAAAATAGGACATTTGTTTAAAAAATAATAAGGTAAAATTGGCCAGTGCCCACATAGAAACTATACTGTGAAAAGCTTGATTATGAACTTACTAGGGATGGCTCCAAATGAAATTTTTTCAGATGCCAGGGAGAAAAGAATATGATGTAAGCTTAAGGAGTGGGACCATTTATGGTTTACTTTGGAAAGAAGATTTGGAAAGAGAGAGAAAGAGAGAGAGAGTGAGCTGTTGGCTTGATTTTATAGTAATGCTGTTAAGCAAGCCAGGAAGAAAGTCCATTAAGTTATATTTAGAAATGAAGTGATCACTTGAGATAGCATAGCTTTATAATTAAAGACACATTACAGGGTTCTAAATCAGCTGAGGCAGATATGGAACAAGTTAAGGTGAGGACAGAGTGAACCCAGGTTCGAGGTGAATGAGTGGCCAGGAGAAGCCAGAATGAACCATGTATCTACCCAGAACCCCCACCTGGGAATGGAGGGTGGGTACTGCCACCCAGGGAAGGCCAAGGAGAGTCACTCTATGGGAACAAGACCACTAGAACACTTTGGGAAAGTGCTTATAAAAACAGCTTCTGGTTTAATTCATTGTGAGGCAGAGTGTTTACGTAGAGACCTGATTCTCCACCAGGGCCACTTTTGCCTTCTAGGAGACATTTGCGGCATTTACACATACTTTTGGTTGCCACAACCTAGAGGAAGGTGCTACTGGCATCTAGTGGGTAGAAGAAGGATGGTCCTAAACTTCTACAATGCATAGGACAGCCTCTGCAAAAAAAAAAAAAACTTTTCTGGCCCCAAAAGGCCATAGTGCCAAGGCTGAGAAAGGCTGGCCTACGTACAGCCAAAAAGATGGAACAAGCAGAGAAGAAAGGTGAAATTAAAGGACCCACAAACCATCCTGTCTCAGAACTTTACACAGAACTGTCAGTTTAAGGGTTAAGGGGTAAACAGAAAAGATTACATTAAAAGAATAGCCATGAAAACTACAAGAAGAAGAAAATTACTTTTTTGGCTAATTTAAATAATATTAAAAATTTTAGCTGGGACAGCATCAACCATTATCTTCCTAATGTTATTACACTAAATAAACTAGATGTTTCCTCCCCTACTCCCAGCTCTCCCTTGACCTGACCCATAATTGGCATTCAATAAATATTTATTGGAGAAATGAAATTAATTCATATTTACCTGATCCAAATATCAATGTTATTTAAAATATTCAACCTGTAGTGAGCCTAATGTGAGCATTTACTCATAAGAAACATGATTTTAAAGATTTTTTAAAATGTCTGTAAGATGTTAAAGTTTTTGCTCACACAGCGTGGAAGTTGAATAAGACCAAATCTCCTACTTTTCAATGGACAGGTTCCATTTATCTCAGTACACTGTTCCCAGAGGATTGGGTCCTTTTTAATTGTGCTTTATCTAAGCTTATGTACAAGTGTTGGTTTTCGTATCATTAGGCAAAATTAAAAGCTGATGTTAGATTGTCTCTGAAAAAATACTGTTCATGAGACACTTTCACTTTTACTCTTTTTTAACCAAGAATCTGGAAGCAATAGAGCCGTCTAGAATAGCATGTCTCCCCAACCACACATGTCATCTGAGGCTAAATGAATAAATAGACCTCAAACCAAAATCACTACTTAAAGGCCAATCACTTCAGATGTTTATTGGCCTTTTGATATAACACACTGATTTTTTTTTTTTTGTATCAGCATCTACAGGAAACCCGCAAAGTACCTAGATTCCAAAAGTCTGTGGGTCAGTTGCTTGGAACTCAGAATGCATTTCCCCCCCACAGAAACCAGGGCTGTGGTTAGTTTCCCAGAACGCCCTGCAGAAGCTGATTTAATCCACAATCTAACACAATGCCACTCCAGTTCTGAAGTCAGGGGGCAGGGGTGTTGGACGCAGAGGACAAGAGAAAATGAAGTTCTCCTCCTTGCTTGGACAATTCTGGAGCAACCCTTAAAAATGTGCAGTTTGTTTTTGGTACCTTTCCCCTTCTCTTCCTGCATATGTCCCCCTCCTCGGTCTTTCTCCTAAACTGCTAAGCATCTAAGTGCCCTCACTTCTCACCTCCTTCAGAATTTCCTCTGCTCCTTCAGGTCCTGTTGAAGTCCCTGCCTGTTGTGCAGCTTAGTGAGATGCCAGAGAAACTCATTCTGATTTAACAGTTCCTAATAACAGGGGATGACAAGTAGTGCTTCAACCAGTCTAGAACAACATGTATTTTAAAGGAAGAGATTTATTAACATAAGTCAATCTTTAGTTAGAGAAATTAAAGGGGTTATCTGAAAGTGATGTAAAAATAAAGCAAATGTCAGTGGTGGAACTCCGCCTTAGGGCTGGGGGAGGTATCCCCTGCCCTTGGGGTCAGTGGCATCATGCTGTTACTACTCTTCTGGGTTCCTTCCTGCTCTGGGCTTCTTAGCTCTGAAGCACTTCCTACAGACCTCAGGCATTGCCCCACAACTGCTCATATGACAGAAGCTGCGGACCTCTAGAGAGAGCAGAGAGCCCGTACTGGTAAGGTAACTAATGATAGGGACGTATGGGTCACTGACTAGCAAGTTAAACCATTCCTGTGGCTGTGAGCTCCTTGAGTGATGACACTGTGTTTGCTGCAGGACATGGAAGCTGACCAAACAACTTTAGAGAGGAAAACTCTGCGAAGAGCCATGTATTCGAGAGAGGCCAAAGCCCAAATGGAGGATGAAGATGAAGGTAGACTTTTCTCCTTACATCTGAAACAAATAGATAATGAAATATGAGGGCTTTACCATGGCAATTGACCCGTGACTGTGCCACGGAGGAACAAGCCACTCTGCAGGTGGAAAGGGACTGAATCAAGTACTTGGTAGTGAAAACACAAAAAGTAGGAGTGAAGGAAAGTGGTATGGGATCAGTCAGCAGGCATCTTGAGGGGGTTCCTGGAGTGTGTCTTAGTATATTTGTGTTGTGTGTGAGAGAAAGCTGAAGTGAAAGGCAGTAGTTTGTAAAATCTAGACTCTTGTTCAGAAAAATTGGGAAGGTCTAGTATCGTGACCCAATGATCTCATTACTAAATGTCATTTTTTCAGAAATAAACAATAAATGGGGAATATGGAGATTCCCCATTTGAAATATATATATTGAATCATGGGGTTCGTCATGGGGTTTTCATGACAATATGGCAATGAAGAATAAGGGACTTAGCCATTTATTACGTTTCAATTCCCTGGATCTGGTAAGGAATAGTGGGGGAACAGATTTACTGAAAATTTGAGAAATGAGATGAAATAATTACATTGCCTTGGCATTTATTGCCAGGAAGTTTGTATGATAAATCACTTTTAAGTCCATAAACTATATACATTATACTTCATTTTTCCTATACAGTTTTTTCTTAAGACTACATTCTTATAAGTTATTTTAAGGCACGAAACACCAAAATGTGCTACCTTTATGTTTCAGATGATAACTATTCAGTTTTTCAACAAATGACTGAATGAATAGATAGATTTTTATTTCAATTTATTTGATTTAAAATGGTTTTAAAGACAGTTTGGTGACATCAGCCTCTGGAATTCTAACTCAGTCATTTCTAATGTACTCTAAAAGTGGAGACATGCCCAGCTACTCTCTCCAGTGTTCCTGTGGTGAGCATACCACGTGAGATGTCAACTCTGCCCTGGGCTTGGTCTACTAATCCATTTTCTCAAGTATAAAATAAGATAA
>VMDR010030312.1:0-12427 GCA_007922815.1 Macrotus californicus
AGATCACATGGAGGGTTATCAGCGGGGAAAGGGAGGGGGGAGAATGGGGGAAAAGGTACAGGGAATAAGCAATATGAATAGTAGGTACAAAATAGACAGGGGAGGATTAAGAATAGTATAGGAAATGGAGAAGCCAAAGAACTCATAAGTACAACTCATGGACATGAACTAAGGGGGGTGGGGATGCAGAGGAGAGGGTGTGTGCAGGGTGGAGGGGAATGGGGGGGACGGGACAACTGTAATAGCATAATCAATAAAATATTTTTAAAAAAGAAATAGGGTCTCTGCAGGTGTAATTATGTTAAGGCTATCAGGATAAAGTCATCCTAGATTAGAGTGGGCCCTAAATCCAACAAGTGTCCTTATAGCTTTTCCAATTTTTTAAATTATTTTCTTATGACAGATGTCAAGATTATCAGTAATTAATTAAATGGTCAATTCAGTGATACTGGAAAACAACTGGTAGAGTTGCAGCTTTGGGTAATGGAAGAATAAATTCACTGTACAAAGTCTCTTGTAGATAACAATATAAAATGCAGACAAAATGAAAGAAAAATATCTGAAGACACTGGAATGTCATCAAAAGCAGGTACACACCAGGGCACAGTTTTTTCTTGAAAGACCAAAAATTGTGAGTTTGTGGGGTGGGGGTGGTGTTGTCTGAGGGTATTCTTGCTTCCTATAGTTCTACTGGTGAAAAACTGCAGTCTCACCAGCTGAAGGTAGCAGAGGAAAGAGTTTTGGGGTGACAGATGAGCTGGACATTGAGGGAGGAAATCCCAGAAGTAACATAGCTGCATGAATGAAACAAATCTAAAATCTACCCAAATTCCTGACTGAGTATAGACTTTGCATGTACAGGGAAGACCGTAAAGGGTCCAACATAAAAGTGGGCAGAAAAAAGTGAGGAAATCATTAAGATCTAAAAATCTCCTGTTTTTTAATAGAGCGCAGTCCTTAAAGTACACAAAATTAGAGTACTAGAAAGCTAAAACTTTGCTGGACTGAAGTATCAGTAGATGTGGGGCTGGTAGATCAGTGGAAAATTTAGGAGGAAGGCAGAAATGCTGGAAGCCAAGACGGTGGGCAAAGAAGGTGGGCTCCGAAACCCGAGAATAAACTGGGCCCAAATAACTATGCAGGCCCCGGGAAGACGGCAAGAGAAAACGTCACGGCTAGAAGCTGAAAGAACTAAGTGGGAACATCAGCAGGGATGTCACTACAGGGGAGGCAAAGCCTGCACTTTCAGGTCGGACAACTGAACTGAGTCCTTGACCAAAAACAAAAACCATAACCTGCAAAAGAAAAAATGACAGAGTTGCTGCACTATATTACACACAATGTCCATTTTTCAAACAAAACTTAGACATGCCAAAAAAGAAAAACAAAACAAAAAAAACAGGAAAAGGTGAACCACAGTCACACAAAAGAGAGTTAATAGGCCCTATTGGGCCCAATTACTGGATCTAGATGACAAAGACTTCAAGCAGCTATTATAAAGATGTCCCAATAATTAAAGGAAAATACAGTCTCAATGACTATTCAGGTATGAAATATCAAGAAAGAGACTAAAAAAGAACAAGATGGAAAATATTAGATAAAAATTACGATAACTGAAGTGAAAAAAATTTATTATATGGATTCAACAGCAAATTGGAGAATACAGAGAAAAGAATAGATTGATTTGAAAACAGATCAGTAGAAATTACATAATCCAAAATTGGAAAAAATAAACAGTTCCAGAGACCTGTGAGACAATATTGAGTCCCAACATATGTGTAACTGAAGCTCCCAAAGTAGGAGAGAAAATATAGACTTTTTTAAAAAGTGGACAAAAAGTTTCCAAAGCTAGTGAAAATACTATGTTGTCATTCTAAGAAGCTAAATGAACCCCAGCCAGAACTAAAACAGTCCTAGATGCGGCACAGCCCAGGGGTGTCACACTCATTTTCACCGGGGGCCACATCAGCCTTGTGGTTGCCTTCAAAGGGCCGAATGTAACTTTAGGACTGTATATATGTAACTGCTCCTTCACTAGGGGCAAGGAGCTTGGCACTGCCAGGCCAGATAAAATGAGGTGGAGGGCGGGGTTTGGCCCGAGGGCTTTCTTTTTGCCACCTGTGGCCTAGCCAAACTGGCGAAACCAAAGATAAACAGAATATCCTAATAGTTGCTAAAGTAAAACAGCACATTACATGCATGGCACAGAAAGAGCTGACCAACCTATGGAAAAAACTTCAACCATCACCATACCACACACAAAAAACTAACTTTAAGTGGAACTTAGCATTAAACATAAAAGAAATACCATAAAACGTCTAGGAAAAAAGACAGAGAAAAATCTTTGCAAATGTGGGGTAGTCAAAGATTTCTTGGCTAAGACCAAAAGGACACAAACTATATGAAAAAAAGATGGAGAATTGAACACCAAAATGGAAAACTTCAACTTTTCAAAAGATGCCATTAAGATGATGAAAAACCAAGTCACAGGAAGAGAGATGATATCTACAACTTATAGACAGGACTTATATCCAAAGGACTTATATCCCAAATATATATTAAAAAAATTCTTATAACTCCACAATAAGAAAAACTGTAAATAAAAACTGGGCAAAAGATATATATAATTGGCTGAAATAGAAATTTAAATACCAGTGAGATAGCACTGTACCATTCATGGAGTAAGACTGATCACTATCAGTGCATGAAAAGCTCACACACTGCTGGCAGGAATGTAATGATGTAACACATTGAAAAAGAATCTGGTATTTCCTTACAAATTTTGTTGTGCACTTACTATGTTACCCAGCAATTCCACTCCAAGGTATTTTTCAAGAGAGTTAGAAACATGTTCTGCACAAAATGTTGTAAATGAAAATTCATAAACAGCTCTCTTCATAACATCCCCAAACTATAAACAAGTCAAATGTCCATCAACAAGTAACCTGATAATTTGTGGTATATATCCATATAATTAACTAGTACTTTGCAATAGAAGGAACTACTGATACACACAACATGGACAAATCTCAAAAATATTAGTGACAAAGCCAGACACAAAACTGTGCACGACACAGGGTTCCATGGATTGAAATTCCTGAAACAAAACAAACAAGCAAGCGAAACAGAACCAGAGACACGGAAATACAGAACAAACTGACAGTGACCAGAGGGGAGGAGGAAGGGGATAAAGCGGGAAAGGAGAAGGGTCAACTCCAGGAACTGTATAAAGGACCCATGGACAAGGACAATGGGGAGGTGGGGAAGATTGGATGTGGGAGGGTGTGTGGGCAGCGTAGGGGAGAGCAATGGGGGCAAAAGGGGGGCATCTGTAATTGAACAACAATAAAAAAAATTTTTAAAAACAAATAAATTTGCATTACAACTCTGGCCATAAAAAAAAAAAATTCCTGAAATGGCAAAACTCATCTCTAGTGACAAAAGGACATCCTGGTTGCCTGGAGCCATGGGGAGGGGCGGGAAATGGGCTGCAAAGAGGCACCAGTCGAGTTTTCACAATAATGGAAACCTCCCCATCTCGATTGTGGTTGTAAGTACAAGGTCGCCTACAGTTTTCAGAACTCATTAAGTAGACAATTAAAATGGATGTTTTATTATATGTAAATTATACCTCAGTAAGGTTAAGATATTTATTTTATTATTACAGTTGTCCCAATTTTTCCCCTTTTGTCGCCCTCCACCCAGCACCGCCCACATTGCATTAGGCAGTCCCCACACCATCGTCCAAGTCAATGGGTCATGTGTGTGTAGTCTTCCGCTACTCTTCTCCCTAGGCTGTACTGTAAATCCCCATGACTACTCTAACTACCAATTAGTATTTCTTAATCCCTTCACGCTTTTCACCCATCCCCCTGACCCCTTCCACTGGGCAACCATCAAAATGTTCTCTGTGTCTATAATTCTATCTCTGTCTTGCTTATTTTACTTTTTAGACTTAATTATTGATAGATGTGTGTTTCTTGCTATTTTATTGTTCATATTTTTTATCTTCTTCTTAAAGGAGACCCTTTAACATTTCATGTATTCTGCTTTGGTGGTGATGAACTCCATTAGCTTCTTCTTGTCTGGGAAACCCTTTATCTATCCTTCGATTCTAAACAGTTGCTTTGCTGAGTAATCTTGGCTGTAGGTCCCTGCTTTTTATCACTTTGAATATTTCTTGCCAGTCTCTTCTAGCCTGCAAAGTTTCTTTTGAGAAATCAGCTGCAGTCTTAATGGGAACTCCCTTATAGGTAGCTGCTGCTTTCCTTTTGCTGCTTTTATGATTCTCTCTTTGTATTTAACCTTTGACATTTTAATTATGATGTGCTTTGGTGTGGGCTTCTTTGGGTTCATCTTGTTTGGAACTCTCTGTGCTTCCTGACTTTTATGCCTATTTTCTTCATCAAGTTAGGGAATTTTTCTATCATTATTTTTTGAAAAGGATTTCCAATTCCTTCATCTGTCTCCTATCCTTCCAGTACCCCCATGATGCGATTGTTGGTACACTTGAAGTCGTCCCAGAACCTCCTTACACTATCCTCATTTTTTTTTAATTCCTTTTTCTTCTTGCTGCTCTAACTGGTTGTTTTTGTTTTGTTTTCTTCTTTATGTTCCAAGTGGCCGTTTGATTCTTGGATTCATCCACTCTACTGTTGATTCCCTATAAACTGTCCCTTATTTCAATCAGTGTATCCTTCATTTCTGACTGGATCTTTTACGCTGTTGAGGTCCTAACTAATTCACTGAGCATCCTTACAACCAGTGTTTTGAACTCTGCATCTCGTAATTGCTTGTCTCCATTTTGTTTAGTTCTTTTTCTGGAGTTTTGTTCTGTTCTTTCATTGGGGCCATGTCTCCTCATTTTGGCAGCCTTCCTGTGTTTGTTTCTATGCATTAGGTAGAGCTGCTACATCTCCCAGGCTTGAGTGGCCTAATATGAGAGGTGTCCTGTAGGGTCCAGTGGCACATCCCTATTACCCAAGCTGGGTACTCAAGGTGCACCCACTGTTGTCAGTTGTGTACACCCTCCTCTTACAGTTGAGGCTTGATTGCTGTTGGCACGGCCAAGGTTAGCCACTGCCTGTGTTCTGTCCAGGGCCACACAGCATAAACTACAGCGATCTGCAGATGGCTCCTACTTGTGCTGGCTTTGGAGATTCCCTGGTGAAACCAAGCTGTGAACCAAGGCCAGCTGCTGCTTGTGCCAGGCCTGGGGAAACCTAGCAAGAGGGACAGAGAGGGAGGCTTGCTGAAACCAGATGCTGCTTGTTTGAGATAATTTAGGAAAATTTGAAGCATGGGCCAAGACAAACCTTTCTTATGGAAAACCCAGTAGAAACAGCTTGGGTGGGCCCAAAAGTTGGGTTTGGCAGGGCCTCAAGGAGTCACCAGGGTAGGGCAAACAATGTGAGCCAGATTGATGAGGTTTCAGACATGGCACCTGCCTGCTGGCTCCGTAGGGAGGGGGCTCAGAAGAGAAACAATACCCTCTGCTAGCACTTCTCTCTGGGAGAAAACTACCCCCTAGCTCTCACCTGTTGCCAGCCAATTCAGTTCCTCCTGTATCTCTGTGATGCCTTTTAATCTGTTTCCTCAGCACTGGAGATCAGAGGGTTGAATTCAAGTAAGTCTGTTCATGGGCTCTTTAAGAGGAACTTCCTGGGATTCCAGCAGTTTCTCTCTTCCAGTCCCAATCCCCACTGGTTTTTACAGCCAGTATTTATAGAGACTAATCTTCCTGACACTGGAACCCTGGACTGGGGGCCTGGTGTAGAGCTGGGACCGCTCACTCCTGAAATATCCCTCCCGATTTTTATCTGGATATGGGGTCAGCCCATTCCACGTCTCCACCCCTCCTACCAGGCTCAATGTGGTTTCTTCTTTAATTCCATAGTTGTAGGACTCCCATTCAGCTCGATTTCTGATGGTTCTGAATGATGGTTGTTCTATAGTTTAGTTTTAATTTTGATGTGGTTGTGCAAGGAGGCAAGTAGTGTTTACCTACACTGCCATTTTGACCAGAAGTCCTAAAATATTTTAAAAGTGCAGTTATTTTTGACCCAAGAGTTGAGGACACTTAGTCATTGCTCAGACATCTCATAAATAATCTTAATTCATCTCACAATTTCCAAGCAACTGTTACCTCAGGATAGTAACACCATTTGAATTTATCATTTGTGCTCAAATGTGACTTTTCTGCCCTTTCACCTGGTCCCCATCCCCAACCCCACATTCCATTCTAATGTTAGCTCCATAAAGGCAGAATCCTTGACTGCATTTTTGCTATATCCTCAGTGCTAACAAGCATCTGGCCCATGGCAGGTGCTAAATATATTTTCATTGAATTAATGAATAAATGAATCCCTTATGTGTTAGCATTCATTCGGATGAATACCAAGTAATATATCCTAGGCCTTTGCTCAGTTTTCCTAGTCAATCTTCTACTTTTATGGCTTCAATTACATCTATATATTGATGACTCTCTGGGTCCAGTCCTCTCTTGCTGATCACCAGACTCATTACAACTGTCTACCGGACAACTCCATTTGAAAGTCCTACAGGCAACTCAAATTTCACATGTCTAAAAATGGAACTTACTAAACTCCTCTAAGTTTGTTCATTCCATCCATACTAAAAATAAAACATCATCTCAAACAGGTCATTCACATAACCTTCCTCTTAAAATTTTTTAAGTATATTTTATTGATTATGCTATTATAGTTGTCCCAATTTTTTTTCCTCTTTATCCTCCCTCCGCCCTGCACCTCCCAACCCTCTGGCATTCCCCATACCTTAGTTCATGTCCATGGGTTGTACATATAAGTTCTTTGGCTCCTGTATTTGCTATACTATTCTTAACTTGACCCTGTCTATTTAATGCCTACCAATATGCTTCTTATTCCCTGTACCTTTTCTTCTCCATGCTCTCCCTCCCCTCCCTACTGTAACCCTCCATGTGATCTCTATTTCTGTGACTCTGTTCCTGTTCTAGTTGTTTGCTTAGTTTTTGTTTTTTAGGTTCAGTTGTTGATAGTTGTGAGTTTGTTGTCATTTTACTGTGCATAGTTTTTGATCTTCTATTTCTTAGATAAGTTCCTTTAACATTTCATATAATAAGGGCTTGGTGATCATGAACACCTTTAACTTGATCTTATCTGGGAAGCACTTTATCTGCCCTTCCATTCTAAATGATAGCTTTGCTAGATAATCTTGGATATAGGTCCTTGACTTTCAGGACTTGGAATACTTCTTGCCAGCCCCTCCTTGCCTGTAAGGTTTCTTTTGAGAAATCAGCTGATAATCTTGTGAGCACTCCTTTGTAGGTAACTCTCTTCTTTCCTCTTGCTGCTTTTAGGATTCTCTCTTTATCTTTAATCTTGGGTAACTTAATGATGATGTGCCTTGGTGTGTTCCTCCTTGGGTCCAATTTCTTTGGGACTCTCTTGGCTTCCTGGACTTCCTGGGAGTCTATTTCCTTTGCCAGATTGGGGAAGTTTTCCTTCATTATTTGTTCAAGTAAGTATTCAACTTCTTGCTTTTGTTCTTCTCCTTCCACCACCCCTATGATTCTGATGTTAGAGCACTTCAAGTTGTCCCAGAGTTTCCTAAGCCTCTCATTTTTCTGAATTCTTGTTTCTTCATTCTGTTCCAGCTGGATGCTTAACTCTTCCTTTTGTTCCAAATCATTGATTTAAGTTCTGGTTTCCTTCCCTTCACTGTTGGTTCCCTATTTTCATTTATTTCACTTCGCATAGCCTTCATTTCTTTGTTTTGTGACCTAACTCAATCAGTTCTGTGAGCATCCTGATTGCCAGTGTTTTGAACTCTGCATCAGATAGGCTATTTCCTTGTCACTTAGCTCTTTTTCTGGAGTTTTGATTTGTTCTTTCATTTGGGCCATATATCTTTGTCTTGGCATACCTGTTATGTTGTAAAGGGGTGGGGGAGTTAGGTTTTCACAAGAGTGGGGCAACCCTCTTTGCTGTGTTGTGGCGCTGTCTTGGAGGAGGGGTCAGAGAAGTAACAATGCCACTTGCTTGCCCTGCTCTAGCCCCACTTTCCAATGTACTCTCACGTGAGACTGGGAGTTTTTCCTGGCTTGGCAGTCCCCCACAGTAGTTTACAGTTAGCTTTGAGTCTTTAGTTTCCCATTCAGCCAGCCCTGCCTCACTTGTACATTGCCTCTCTGCTTGGCTGCCGGTCTCCACCCCTCCTACCAGTCTGGGTGAATATTTCTTTAACTCCTTGGTTGTTGGAATTCCATGCAGTTTGATTTTCTGGCATTTCTGGTTGTTTGTTGTTTTTAGATTGGTCGTTATCCTCCTTTTGGTTGTGGAAGGAAACGAAGGGTTTCCATCTACGCCTCCATCTTAGCCGGTTTTGTGCCTTTTTCTTTCCTCTCAAATTCTTGATAGAATAGTCTACTTACTCTCACATAGTTTCCATTTACTCTTCAATACATTAAATCTAGTTTCCACCCTGACTAGGCCAATAGAAGTATCCTCAGAGAAGTCACAAAGAGATTATTTAGGCACTGGCCAGGTAACTCAGTTGGTTAGAGTATTGTCCCGAAACACCAAGGTTGGGGGTTTGATTCCCCCATCAAGGCACATATGAGAAACAACCAACAAGTGCATAAATAAGTGTAACAACAAAATGATGTTTTTTTCCTCTCTCTACCCTTTCCTCTCTAAAACCAATCTTTAAAAGAGAAATCATTTACCTTTCTCAGTTGAATGAGTTCTTAGACAATTAGCCCCCTTCCTCTATGCCAACTAGCTCTTCCTTAATTCAGTCTTTGTTGTTTCTCTTTTGATTTGTGCAAAACCAGTCTACTTAGTCGTTCCACCACCAGTCTCTCTTTTTTGTCTAGTTCATCCTGCTCATGCCTATAGAATTATCTTTCTAAAATACAAAACCAACATCATTAACCTTTCAAAAATAAGTCAGTGGTCTCTGCCTAACTACTAAAATTCAAACTACCAGCAACACACACATTTTCAGCCTCCCTGCCAGCTACTTCTACTTTGAACTCCAAGCACTTTCCCAGAAAACACCACACCCTTTTGTCTTCAGTACTGAGCTACTTCTGTCTGCAATTTCCTTTCTTGTTATCCACCTTAAAATTCTCTGTCCTCTTCAAAATTTATTTCAAATGTTTCCTCTGCTACAAATGCTTCCCTAATTCCTTGAGTCAGAGCTGTTCATTCCCATTTATGATTCTTGACATTTGTAGCCTTACCTCAAGTGGACACTTATCAGATTACACTTGGTATGACACTTATATGGGGCAGGCATTACATACATTATTTCATGCAGCTCGCTAGAAATCTTTACTTTTTTATGAAACACTGATCCATGGAGAGAGGACTAATTTGTGGTAGTGGTCATCTTCTGCATATTGATTTTTTATCTGTCTGTGTCCAACTTGACCATAACTCCTCCTGTGCCCAGTACTTGAAATGCTACCAGTAGGTATAGGTACTTATTAAGTATTTTTCCAGAGTGAATAAACAAATGTTCCATTTTCTGTTCTTCAGCTAAATCAACTTCAGTTTTCAATAGTATGATATCCCATAGCCAGATTACCTTCATATCTGTGTAATTCTTCACATACATACTGAAATTATGGAACCTATACTTAATGTACTATCTACTATTTTCCTCTTAATAAGAGGTTTTCAAGCTGTGAACCTCATATGGTTTTCAAACAGTAGTCTCTGTTTTCTCAAATGTTCCCTTTCAAGACTTGATTCTGGACTTTCAATCACTGTAAAAAACATTTTTATAAATATTTCAAAAGTTTTTCAACAATACCTTATCTCTGACAGCTAAATCTTTTTGATGTGATCATGTTAAAATGGCAGAAATTTTCAGAACCTAAAATCAGCCAAGGTTTAAAATTAATAATTTCACATAGGAAAATGAGTAAACTGATTACTGATAGGATGTTTTGCTTGAGTAGTCCCTCAAATGTGTACTTACATAATAAAATTTTATCTTAGAATAAAATCCAAAATTTCTACCAGATTACAAGAACCAGAATTTTTAAATAACTCAGACTCAGTTGTGTACATAGTTGGTGACATAATGTATTAATGAAATCTAAAAATATCACTGACCACCCCCACAAACTAGCCCTACTTACAAGGATCAGCCTTCAAACACTGTATAATAGTTTGATTTAAAATAAAGATTTGTTAGTGAAAATGTACCAGGCACTTCTGCTTGGTCACAAAATAATGTACGTAGTGCCTACTTTCCTCCCTGCTCTGCAATAAGTCAGCCTATGAATGTCAATGGCGTTCCCTTGTTTACCCATACATCTCCTAAATGAAGCATGCCCCTAGAACGTCAGAGAAGTGGTTTTCAGTGTGCACAAATCCTTCACATGCAGTATTCCACATACCGTTCTCTTTCTCAAGAGTTGTCCTAGGTGAGAAGAGAACTACCATGAAATTTAAACCACTGTCATTCATGAAAAAGAAAGTTACAACATAGCTGAAGCTGGAAAGAGGGAAATAGTCCTTTCAACATGACCTAAAATGAGTATAGGTATATAAACACTAGCCTGACATGAGGGCTCCTGATGGGCACTATGATTGATCTCATATTACTCAGAAAAAGTCACATCACTGCCAACCTTTTCTAGCAAAAGGGAATGTAATTCACCATTAGATAAAAAATAATTTATTTTTCTTCAAAGACCTGATTTTCAAATAATTCCAACTATGTTCAGTTGAAATCTCTTCTGACACAAATAGTAAAAGTTGCTGATATCTCTACTCGGGGAGGGCGCGAAAGGACAGCCATCTTTTCTCTGCAGCACAGCAGCTGGTTTCAGATCCATGTCAAAGTCACTGTGGTAGGAATGGCTCTTTCTGGGTTTGCACATCACTTTTTCTTTGAAATGTCTTAAATGTCTTACTATGTACCCGTGGGGACCAAGGCTCAAGATGAGTGTCTTTGTCCTTTTGAGTTCTGCGACGTTCCATCGTGTTTCGGGTGGAGTTAGTCCTGCATGGTTTATATAGTAATAATGGCCTGTGTTGCTCAGGCTTGCTTGACTCTAACCAGTATTTCTGTTACTCATTACAGTGTGTTCTTATGTGCATCAGGGTTTCTTTCTTCAAATGTAATGATGTTTTTCTTTTTCTCTAGAGTTGGAAATTTTAGCAAAATGAGTTGATCTGGTGTAATTCCACTGGTTTTGATGGAATACAGTTATGTGATGTGTACTTTGCAACCCCTTGTGGGTTTGGAGCCTATAACTATAAAATAAGCCTGCTATAAGCATATTAAACTTCACAAAAGGAGACATATCAGTTGAAATGTATTATTTGAATTATCTTTGAAAAGAGAGTTCTAAGTAGATGTTTCAAAGGCTCCTATTGACATTCTCATTTTGCTGGAAATGGCACCAACAGCTAAAACTCACCACAACGAAAAGTCCCTCTGTAAAACACTCCTTAGGTATGTAAAAAAAACTAATTATGGTTTAACTGACACACCAACTAAGTGCTTCTTTATATTCTTTATGTAAGAAAAACAAATCTAGTTTTTTTTTTAGAATAGTAAACTGAAATTAAATCCATCTAGGAGGAATAATTTATTAAAATACTGTCAGCCCTAAAATGAATGAACGAATGAATAAATAAGTAAGTACAGTCAGCCCTCCATTATCTGCGGGTCCCATGCCTATGGATTCAACCAACTATGGATCATAAATATTTGAAAAAAAGGTCATATTCTTGCTGATGTGTACTGTGTATTCAGGCTTATGATGGTGGCATCTGTACTGGACTTGTCATTATTCTCTAAATAATACAGTATGAAAATTACTTACAGAGCACTCACATTGTATTAAGTATTATAAGTAATCTGACATGATTTAAAGTAGACAGGAAGACATGTGTAAGTTATAGGTAAATAATGCTCCATTTGGCATAAGGGACTTGAGCATCTGTGGGTTTTGGTGTCTGTGGGGGTCCTGGAGCTAATCTTCCACAGACACCGAGGAATAACTGTAAATCATTTACATGTTCAATCTAATCATTTTCTAATGACTCATTTAAACAAAGAAACTGCTTATACTTAATTATACAAAGATATTTCTAATGTAACTAGTATGAAAGATATAAAAACTTAGAATAATGTAAATTAAAACATAACAAAAAGTATTCTATTTCAGCTCAAATGTACAGCATTTCAAGAATATCGCTCCCATCATAATTTTCTTTAAAAAGTCACATGAATTTGAAACATTTTGGCATTATAATTAAAGAGTATCAAATGACACAATGAAAAGCCCTGAAACACTATGGTCTGACTATAACTTCAAATGAGTTTCTATGAGATTTACAGATGTCACGGAAGCACACTGACTGATGTGTAAAGTCTGAGGTTCACAGAACGAGTAACATCA
>VMDR010030313.1:0-12432 GCA_007922815.1 Macrotus californicus
TATATATATATATGTTGTATATATATTCAAGTTTGTTAAACCAGACTCAAATGTGTAAAAAAAAGTAGTATCTGTATATCTCTATGACTACCCCAATTTTTCTCCTATGCTAGGACTTGATGTATTAAACAAATAGTATCTCTTTAGGTAAAATATTCAACGATTGAGATCTTGCCCCACTCCACCCAGTTCTCCACACTGCTCTGGGTACATGGAGAGATGTGAGGTATAACCACATGACAAAGGAGACCAGCAGAGTCTCAAATCCCAGCATGGCTCTTTATTGGTCTCTGGGCTGGATCAATCCCTATACTACACATGCTGAGGTGCCCTGGACCCACCGTGGGCATCCTGCTGCTGTAGGATACTCAGGTGGGAGGCCGCTGTTCCCTGTGGGCTCATCTCTGTCACTCAGAGTCTTGCTGATGTCACAGACCTCTCTCACTCTGCCCTATCTCCCTCTGACCCTGCCCTGGGCTTCCATCCCCCAGCCTCTGCTGCAGCTCAGCCTCCCCATGGCAGGCTCTTTGCTTTTCTCCAGCTTTCCCTCTCCCTTCCCAGCTGGTAATCCAGCTGCCATAACTCTACCTGGAAACTAAGGGTGCCTGGGAAAAGGAAACACCAGGCTCTTTCCCTTACCAAGCCCCCATGTCTCTCTCTCTCATTGCCCTGATCTCACTGTGGCCACCCCAAGATAACTGTGGGGGGCTGTGTTCAGGCATCCCCAGACAGTCCCAGGCCCATGTCTGCAGTTCCTCAAAGTCTCTTTTAACCTGACTCGTGTTTCCCCTCTGGAAGAATTCTGACACAGGCCTCATTTCTTGCCTTTCCCACACTTGTCTCCGCCTGCTGAATGTCTCAGGCTAGAAGTGGTAGGTTTGGTACCTTTCCCCTTCACGTCACACTGTCATCTTTTCCTGTAGTAGCAAATCACACACCCTAGCTTTCATAAAAGGGTATCTTCTTTGCACATATCAGAAACTCTGATTAAAAGCTCTTCATATACAAAATATCTGCTTTCTATGTCATCCAAGACTGGCCTTGATATGCTAAAGCCATTTTAAGAATCCACTTTTAACAAAACCTAACTCTTCAGCAAATGTGCCTCCTCTGAACACAAGCACAAATGTAATTTGACCAAGTTGAGAAGTGGGATCTTTGTCCCAGCAGGCTTCGTCTATACTTTGAAATACTGTGATTCAGGGTGGTAAGCCCCCAGGGCAACAAGGTTGGCAGGATCTTTTAAAAAAATAGTGAAATATTATTCTCTTTCACTGTAGTGTTTTCAAAAGGAAGAGGAAAGGGGCCTTATGATACCTCTGAATTTAAATTAGCAGCCTAGAGTGGACGGGTTTTTAATAAAATCTATAAGAAAATGAGCTATCACGAGCATTTGCGATGCCTATTGAAATTTATGTGCTACTTGTAAGAGCCTTCTTTCTCCATTGTTCTTCCTTGTTTTCCCAGTGTAGCTGATCAAGATTAGTCAAAGGGCTTTGCCTAGACTCTGCAAGCCTCATTTGAAAATCCCATAAAGATTTTAAAGCTGCACACGCAACTTCTCAGTAACGTGGAAAACTCTGTGTCAAATTGTTCTGAAACTAGGACACCTACTGAAATCATTTTCAAAGAACTGGAAAATAAGTAGCTATGAATACAATAAAAGCATGTCTATGCAAGACTGTCCCCTTGATTTGTGGAGGATGGGGGAAGCAAAGGAAGTACATTTGGTGATGTTGCCAACTCTTACATACCCTTGAGTATAATATAAGCTGTATCTGAAGCATTTATGTTTGAATTCCCATATCATCCCTTTCACTTTAACTCTGAATCATGAATAATGAGGAGGGAAGGAGTTTTGGTTTGAAATCATGACAATGAAGGTTTCAATAGTCAGTATTCCCAAATGCTGTTTGACTTCTTTGTATTCAGAAGAGGATTCAGCATGGACTAGTCAGCAGCTGACTGGGGCATTGGTCTATAAGGGACATTATAGTACCATGGGAGTAAAATGAATGTGGTCCCAGGTAACTAGGTTTCTGTCATGGCTCCTTATACAGCTATAGTGTATAAGTTTTTCCCAGACTTTTCTACTTGAGGAGAAAAAACAAAAAACAGCAAATAGTTTGGCAATGGGACCAGTAAGGCCTAAATTGCCTGAGGTAAGGACATGCACCCGGGCTTCTTTGAGCCACCTGACATTCACGTGAAATTGGCCAACACACAGCTAGCATTCTGAAGTCAAATTTTAAATGGAAAATCACTTTCTGAGTGATCATTTAAAGTTAACACCTGCATAAGCTTTACAAGAAGTTGTTTAGTTCAGAAAAGCGACAAAAGAGGACTGAAAAAGAAATACAAAATATTTTGTAGACATGAAAGATCAGCAAGAGAAATACATGTATTTTGGATAACACTTTGTAATAATATCCCTGTAAGTGACCCATATCCTCCTGGAGTCTGGGTAAGTGATACCATCTGGTCCTAGTGACAAAAAAAAAAGAAAGGAAACTTCAAATAAAATTACAACGTACTGTTCAGTTCAAGAAGTAAATCACTTATTCTAAACATAAAGAAATATAAACATTTTCAGTTAATAGAAAATCAATTTTTCCCTTTTCAGCTAGCTAGACTCTGAACAGATATGCAAAATGGCTGTGCCGACAGAGGCTACCTCCGTAAGCTGCATCATCAGCCGCTGGGAAGAGGAGAAGAGAATGCAGCCTGTACACCCTCTCCTGGTCCCACACTGGCTCCATTTGGAATAGCACCTTCCTCAATTTAGACCTTTCTGTCCATTAATGAAACTCAGGATAATTGGCACATTTTGAGCTTAATAAATTAAAAATTTTAAGTCTTTTCAATTGAAAGATTGTCAAGTCACACACCTTCCTCACACCATAGAGGAATATAGTGCTATGTGATTTTAAAATTGTTCTTCACTTTAACCTTGATTCAGAACCATAATTTTAATTGCTATACCACTTTGTGTCTTGGTTGTCATCTAAAGTATCAGCTTCTCCTGCTAGCATTGTGTTATTTGCAAATGTGAAAAACATCATGATAGAATAAGAGAATACAGTTTTGGGGTCACAAGGAACTGGGTTTGCATACTACCTTCCCTGCTTCCTACCTACTTGATCTTGCTTAATTTCTCATCTTCTGAGAACACTTTGCAGGATTAATGAATAGGCCAAAGGTAATATATGTATATAAAAGTGTTTATCATGCCCACTAAAAAGTAAATGTTCACTAAACAAGAAGTAACACTACTTTTGCTATTATTCTTTCTTGATTTAATCTTTATTGCATTTTCCCCGTTATCATTTAGTCCCTTTATACCTCCTCCCCTCCGCAATCACCACACTGTAGTCCATGTCCATGAGCCCTTTTTCCTTTTTGTTCTGTCCCTCTACTCCCTAACCTCCCACCGCCCCCACTAGCTGTCATCTGTTCTCCATCTACCAGTCTGTCCCCATTTTTCTTGTTAGTTCAGTTTGTTCATTAGATTCCACATATGAGTGAAATCATATGGTGTTTATCTTTCTCTGACTGGCTTATTTCACTTAGCTTAATGTGCTCCAGGTCCATCCATACTGTCAAAAAGGGTAAAATTTTCTTCTTTTTTACAGCCGAGTAGAATTCCATTGTGTAAATGTCCCATAGAGTTTTTATCCACTCATCTACTGATGGTCACTTGGGCTGCTTCCATATCTTGGTGATTGTAAATAACACTGCAGTGAACACAGGGCTCGTGCTTATGTTCTTTTGAATTAGTGTTTTGGGTTCCTTCAGATATATTCCCAGAAGTGGGATCGCTGGGTCAAAAGGTAGATCCTTTTTTTAATTTTTTGAGGTATCTCAATACTGCTTTCCACAGTGGCTACACCAATTGCATTTCTACCAATAGCGCAAAAGTGTTCCCCTTTCTCCTCATCCTCACCAGCACTTGGTGTTTATTGATTTATTGATGATAGCCATTCTGACAGGTATGAGATGATATCTTATTGTGGTTTTAATTTGTATTTCTCTGATGATTAGTGACACTGAGCATCTTTTCATATGTCTATTAGCCATCTGTATGTCCTCTTTGGAGAAGTGTTTGTTCAGGTCCTTTGCCAATTTTATTGATATTATTCAGCACACCTTCTCTGTCTATACTGTTATGTGATGAAAATATTAGTCAAGAATGGAGCTTTCTGGTATTTCACAATAAACTTATTTTTAAATCTAAAAACTTACTCCCAAGGCCAAAAAACTTAACCTAGTTGTTTAGAGCCTTTAGCTATTGCTGCCTTATCAATTAAGGCTCCTCTGAACTACTCTCTGTCCCTACTCCCACCCCAATGCACACACAAATTCACTTTGTCTATTAGGATTCCAGTAGCACATGCCTGTTTTAAACAATTGGCCATGTCTGCCTAGAGCGCTGTGTCGAGAGTGATTCTGAAGTTGTGTCTGGGCTAAGAAAGAAAAATCATTATGATTACTTAGCAATATCTCTCCTACGTATAGATATACGGGCATGTTTGCCTTTCCAATGCTGAATCGTACATCTAACTATCATAAAGACCTTACAGTTTGGTAAACACACTAAAAAATGAAAGTTGTTGAATAACATAGAATACATGTCATTGCCACATCAGGACTGTCCTGGAAACTGAATCACCTGAGCAAGGACTTGCTGTTTTGTTAGTTGGTGTCAGATTCATAAGGAATTTTAGCACAATTTGGACAAATTACTCTACAAATGATTTATAAATAGCCTTGGCTGGGGTGGCTCAGTGGATTGAGTGTGGATCAGCAAACCAAAGGGCTGCCAGTTCGATTCCCAATCAGGGTACAGGCTTGGGTTGCAGGCCAGGTCCCCAGTATGGGATACGTGAGAGGCAACCACACATTGATGTTTCTCTCCCTCTCTTTGACCCTCCTTTCCCCTCTGTCTAAAAAATAAATCAAGGGGGAGGGAATAGTGGGGGGAAGGGTTTCCAGGAAACACTATAAAGGACACATGGACATAACCAAGGGGGAGGGTGGGAGCGGGGGAGGGGGGGTGGGATTGGCTGGGGTGGAGGGAGAGTGATGGGGGGAAAATTCAAACTGTAATTGAACAACAATGAAGTAATTTAAAAAAAATCAATACAATTTTTTTTAAAAACTTGTTCAAGTGATTTATAAATATTTTAAATTTGGGCTACCTTATGTTATTACTAACATGCTTCCAAATTACATACCCACTGCACATTGTTGTGTGTTCAGAAAACACAAATCCATCTTTATAGCAGCTGACGTGCAATGAGGAAAGAGGGTAAATGTAGGGTGCTTTGCAAAATCAATCATTTTACATATAAAATGCAGTATCAACTATTTAAACTGTTCCCTTTCATCCCTGATGCTAAACTCTCAGCAGGCAGTATTTAATACATTTTACATGTATCCTCTCCCTTTTTCAGGCAGCCCATTTAAAGCTGAGTTCACTTAAACAGCATCCCTCCCATCCCTCTTCAGAACTGTTCCCTTTGCTGCTCAAGCTGACAAGAAAGTGAGTCCTCTGTGCTTCTGATGGGTATGGATTTCTCTGGATATAGCGAGCATCTAAATTTGTGTCAATCTAAAAATTATAGATTCAGAATCAGCAGAAACTTTTAAAATAAAATATGGTTCATAAAAAACAAACTTTTAAAAGTTATTATGAAAAATAAACAGGGAGAAAAGTCATTGATTTTCCTAGTATATAATACAATTGAAAGTTTTTCCACTGTGAATATTTCCTCTTTGAAAATAATTTTTAAAATTGATTATGTACTTATTTTGGAAAGGAAACAGCACCCTTTAATAATTATCTGAGGGTATTTCCCCGTTTTTGCATAACCTGAGACCCTAAATACAATGGGTTCTTTCTAATAAGAGAATTTATTTCTAAAAGTAACTAATGTTTTCCATTTCATTATGATTTAGATTTAATCCATCAGGAAGGTAAATAGCACATGAAACTTTCTCCAATTTCATGTCCCAGGGGCCAGTTTATAGAGTTACATGCATGAAAACTTCAGACTTTTCTATTACACTATTCTCATTTGTCCAGAGTCATCTTTGTGACAGTTCCTGAAAGGCTCAGTTTAACACTAATGCCAAAAAAGTGTATCTTCTCCTTCTGTGGGTGTTAAGTAAACTCCACCACCGAGAGCCAGATTTACAGAAGTACACGTACAGTGATTACTTCCACTGCCCATAATTACTGCCTGCTTCAGAGAGCTCTGAACAGAGGCAATGTCCTTGAATGTTATTGCAGGGAGAAGCCAAATATATACTCAGGCCATTTACAGGAATCTTTCTGAGGAGGCTCAGATCCAAGAAAGCCACTGCAAGCCAACATTGTTAGGTTCTTTGACTCCTTGATTCTCAAAGCTTAGGTGGCCAGTATTTCCTGGCTCCTGCTCTGTGAGACTTGGCCCCCAGCTTTTTAAAGAACTGGGTTGCAGAGGACAGCAGCCACTGGAGCTGCCTGGAAAGTGAAAGCAGTTTCCACCCTGGTAGCCAGACAGGATACCAGGAAATTAGTGTAACAGAGTTGGTTACACTAACTCTGGACCCAGTCAGCTGGACCCGGGCAGTGAAGGCCTTTCCGCAGGCTTCCAGCCAGACAGGAAGGGTGCTTTTCGGGGGGAAGCACATGGTAGCTGGAGAGTCAATTATTCCAGCATTAAATGCTTCTCTCTACCTCAACATAACCTTTTGGAGCAAATATAATAACAAGGCTGGCTCCGTCAGCTGGAAGCAAATGATATTCTGACTCTCCCTATATTTTCCCCACACTCAGACTCTCATACTGTATGAAGTGCCTATAATTCACAAATCTAAAGGCAGAAAATCTTCCAGAGTTTTTAGTAGTTGATGATGTGCATTTGCCTCTCTGAAAAGAATTTTAAGGGCCTGACTGAAGATCATAGAAAATGAAGTCAATAGTCATGCAAAAAATAAAATAAAATAAAATAAAGCCACAAAACTCAGGATTTGAGCCCTGATTAGTGTGGCTCTGTTGGTTGGGTGTCATCCCACAAAGCAAAAGGTTGCCGGTTCGATTCCCAGTCAGGGCACAAGCCTAGGTTGCAGGCTAAGTCCCTGGTTGGGGGCATGACAGAGGCAACTGATCGATGTTTATCTCACACGTCAATGTTTCTCTCCCTCTTTCTTGATCTCTTCCCCTTTCTCTAAAATTAAGTAAATAAAACATTTTAAAAATTACTCAGGATTTGAGACTTAAGGATGATGTCTGGTCCTACATGTACATATCCTAGAGTAATACAACATTCCTGTTATTTTTTCAGTGAAGAATGACCCTAACTGGGCCCCTGCTTCCATTCTCCCCCACCTCAACCCAAACACAGTGCCTTCTCCATGGAGCTCCCAGAATAATCCTTTCCAATTGTAAATCAGATCATACAACTTCCCTTCACACACACACACACACACACACACACACACACACACACATTCACACACACCCCTCCAAAGGTTTCACATGTCACTTAGAATAAAATCCCTATTCCTCACCTTGGCTTAGGAGGCCATTCAGATCTTGACTGCCAACAGGGCACCATCTTCTGTCGCCATCCTTGCTGCCTGTGTTCCACATCCCTACTTTCCTGTTATTCCCTGAGCAGACAAGTCAATCCCGCCCGGGGGCCTTTTTACTCTCTCTTCTGCTTGGAGCCCTTGTCCCCAGATCTCCACATTTGTTATCACTTTCTCTCCCCTGATCCTCCTTTATATTTCCTCTTTAGGGAACTCTGTCCAGCTGACATAGTATTCTGATGTATAACGTGTTATTGGCTGACTGCCCCACTGGAATGCAAGGCCGTCTCGTAGGCTTGTGGCCCTGCCATCTCACATAACAGAGTAGGTGGCCAAGAAATGTCTGAGGAATAAGTGACTCAGAACGCTCACTGAAGCTTGGATAAGGCTACGCATGCTACCTGGTATTGAGCAGTTCTTGATGAATTGTGACCTTATTATTCTGAACAGTATTTAGTTGGCCATGTGCAGGCTCCAAAAGTGGTACTTTGCACCAAACCTCCTTCAGGGCTCTCTCCCAATGACACTCCATAACTATTAAACTCTGACAATATAAAGTCCACTTCTCAGGTTCTATTGTGTTTCTCCCTGAAGACTTTCTACCAGTTAAGCAAGATGACAGGATTGAGGAAATAGGATCACACACAGTCATCGTAGCCAATACAATTTTTTACTTAATCTTAGGAATGATTTTGAGGAGGTTATTTAATCTCTCTGGCCATCAGTGCTTGCTATGGACTGACTTGTGATCCCTCCAAAAAAGAAATTCAAATATTAAAGTCCTAACCCCCAGTACCTCAGAATATAATCATATTTATAGTTTTTATAGAGGTGATTGGAGTAACATGAGGCCATAGCATGGGCCTTGTTGTCCAACGTGACTGATGGCTTCATAGGAGATGAAAGTTAGGACACAGACACACAAAGGGAAGATCACTGGAAGACGAGGAGAGGGACCTGCAATGGGCTTTCCCTCACAGCCTTCAAAAGACTGAGTCCTGCCAAGACTGAGCCTCCGGGACTATCAGACCATACATCTCTGTTGTTGAAGCCACCCATTTTGTGGCACTTTGTCCAGCAGCCCTGGCAAGCTAATACAGTGCCCTTGTCTGTGAAAAGGGAATGACAACGACAGTACATACCTCATGATGTGATTATGCAGATTCAATGAAATGAAGCATAGAAAGCGCTTAGCTCTGCATCTGGCATACAGTAGTCACTTGTTTGAACTATTATCAACCCTATTTTACCTGACCAGTGAACCCAATTATAAAACCTTAAAGTGGTCCATTCATAACTGTGGAAAAAAAATCCACTGTTTAACAGTGAATAAAACATTTCTCTGTTGCCCAGAATATGACTTTTCCAGGCATGGATGGGAAGAAGAGCTAGGAATTCTTCCTTACTTTATCAATGTCTGCTATTCCCTGAGGACCCAAAGTTTCTACATGGACAGGCAATCAGCTATCTGGGGACATGGGATCATAGAACTTAATATAATGTGGTGTCATGTACTTAATAGCACCTAAAATAAAAATGTTAATTTAAGAAATGGATCTTCTAAAGGCAGCACAGAAGAATCCAGTGCAGGAGAGGGAAGAAGGGATAGGATAATGGGGACAGGACAGTGGAGATGGGACAGTGGGGAGAATAGGACAGTGGGGACATACAGGATATATTCCCCTCATCATATTTTTGTCACCAGGGAACATAGAAAGTAAGAACTGGAAGAGCTCCTAGCTATTTTCCTCAATTTCCATACAATAAAACCACTCATTACAAATCTTGCCTGAGTATAAACTTAGTGGCAAAACCATTTTTTCCTAGTAAACTTTCTTTTGAGAGCCTATTTTCATAACATTGCCTCTGCATCCAAGTCTGAGCATATATGACTGAGAGGTAATCACAGCCTAAAGCCTTAGTTGACAGATAAGGTTAGAAACCTCCTAAAAGCTATGTGACAGAACTACAACCAAAGTCATTCACACTGGAGGTGGCATTGTAACTTGCGGGTGCAGCTCCATGGGCACATCACTCTGGTTCCAATCTTGCCCTTGTATAAGTGACTCAAGTTCACTAATCTTCTGTTTCCACATTTCTTCCACATTTACACAACTCCATCTTCCAGATAAGAATGTTGTAAGAATTGAATATCAGTGTAAAATAAAATAAAATAAAATAAAATAAAAAGAAACTAGTTATATCCTCACTACATAAAAAGGGTAGCGGTTTTCCACACATACCCTACATTGAGTCATTCTGGGTTTCAAAGCCAAAGCCACTGTTCTCACTTCTCATATTTTTAATTAGAAGTTGTGAATTTTCTTAGCATTCTGCAGGTTTTCGATATGTGGGCTCCCTTTCCGAGTCACAGAATAACTAGTTGGGAGTGATTCCATGCAGCCCACACACCTAGACGAGGCACTCACATGGGGCTGAGAGAGACATAAAGAACCTCCGCCTTCTGAGAACAGCTGGGCTACCCACCACCCACAGTACAACTGGGCGACAGGGCAGGTGGTCTTAACTTGTTTAAGTTACTTGTGATACTGCTCCCCCAATTCTTATTTTCCTTTTGCTCTCCCCACTCCTATTATCTGCTGGGCATTGTGCAAGTCACTAAGTGTCCAGCAATAAAATTAGATAGTTTCTCACTTCAAGGACCTTAGGTATAGGTTTTTCTGGATTATATCTGACAGTTGAAATAAATCTGTCATTTAAACTAACATTTGTTTGATTAAGTCCAATGTTCTCATTTATTTTTCTCATGCAAATCTGTTCTGTGCACATGTGTATGCAGAAGTCTAGGTTCAAAACCTTGAGATCTGTGTATTCTCAGGTGTTTACATGAAAGGCACATGTAGATGGCCTCTGTTTTGGAGAAATGCAGATCACTTCATGAAAGTCACTCTCTGCAGAAGGATGTGCATATGTGCTACCCACAAAATTCTACACAGAGTTCCAGGGAGTAAATAGAGTTGTCTGAGACCACCCTTAAGCTGCTCTGAGTCCATGGGTCACCGGTTAAGCAACTTTGCTGCAAAGAGAAGTACTAAAGGGTCACACACACTTGCAACATGGAGTATTGTGGCAACACGTAGACCAGCTTGTGTAACTTTAAGTAGTAAATTAACAGAAGAGAAAAATATGCAAAATTAATCAACATGTTTTTGGAAATTAAAAAAAATTCTAATTTATAAGCTATCCTGAGCCTGAGGCTGCGGAGTAACCAGATTGTCTTATTGCAAAATAAGGCCCCCATCTGCCTCAGTTAGCTGTGCCCCTCAACACTTTCTAATCTGCGCTACCTGCAAATCGAGAAACTCTCTGTCGCTGGATCAGCATATCAAACTCAATTTGTAAGATATACAGGACAACTAAGTAATCAGCTCTATTTACATAGATGGTAAATTTTGATTTAACATCAACCACTACGTATATGTTGAAAAGTAAGGAAAATTTTATGCTCTATTCACGCTTTTACTTTCATTTCATAGACTTGTAGTTCTTCCATAAAACTTAAATATTGTCCTGTGTTAATTAATACAAACCCCTATAAAGAAGCTAGATTTATAAGGACACTCACTCAAACACTTTGCCACACCCTGGCCAGCGGGGTTCAGTTGATGGCAGCACTGTCCTGTCACCAAAAGTTTGTGGATTCGATTACTGGCCTGAGCACATATGGGACGCAATCAATCAATGCTTCTATCTCGCATCAATGTTTCTCTCTCTCCCTTCCTCTCTCTCTAAAAGCAATTTAAAATGTCCTCGGGTGAGGAAAAACACAACAACAAAAAACAAAAACAAAAAACTTTGCCATGTCTGCTGAGGTGGCGGTATGAACATACCTTTAGGTAGGTAAGAATGCCCTGGAGTTTGGCTCAGTTTTCTCCATGGTGATTATTTATTTTTTTAATCTAACTTAATTTGTTGTTGTTGTTAACACATTACATATGTCTCCATCCCCCCCAACTTTGCCCACCTCCACCCAGCTCCTGCCCTCCCTTCCCTCTGGCCATCACCACTCTGTTGTCTGTGTATGTGTCAGGCATATATGTCCTTTGGCTAATCCCCTCACCTTTTTTCATCCATGATGTTTCTTAATACGACCTGCACTTAGCTCCATTTTCTCTGACAACAGCAGGTAATATACACCTTCAGAATGTCTCATGTATGCACCTTGATGACTCATAGATGACAGTGTTAAAGTACTAAGAGTGTTTTTGAAGAGTACAGATAGTTCAGATAGAAGAAGCAAAAAATAAATTAATTCATTAATACCACAATAAAATTTATTTATCTGATGTGCCAAAGACACTTGGCATATAAATAGAAATTATGGCACATGAACCTTCTCAGAAGCCAAGAATGCAAACAAATCTGCAAGAAAATTTATAACTGTTGGTTAAATTACAATTCTTTAGTTAAAAAAAATGGGGGTATTGTAGTTGATTTCTGACCTTTATTTAAGTGCTTGAGTAAATTCTCCCCTTTACAATGTGTAGGTAACCTGATTTCTAGCTACAGTGATTATAAGGGTTTTTGCTCAAATTTCTCACCCTTTGACTTACCAAAAATCTATATCACATCAGACACAAAGGCTCAGGATAAAACCCTGTATTTATTAGTAGACGTCCCTATGTAACTTTCTGAATCCTTCACAGGATCAACAAGCATTTGCTGAACAGTTGTCGCAATAATCAAAATTTTTTAATCTAAATTGTTTTTATCTACCTATCTCCTTTTATTCCCACTTCACAGTGAGATAACTAGGGATATATATTACTTAACATCTTTTTTTATATATATAAAAAGAACAGTGAGAAACTGAAGCACAAGAAAGTGCTATTTCTA
>VMDR010030314.1:0-12426 GCA_007922815.1 Macrotus californicus
TCAGGTAACAAGTGAAAAAAAAGGAAGAAGAAAAAGAAAAAGAGAGTTCATTTTAATTCTTGCCAAAACAAGAGCTGGTTAAGGCTAGGTGCTGCTTCCTACTCCCACACACTGCCCAGCCTAGACTGTAATCTCCCAGTTAAAGGCAGAGAGGGAAGCAAATTTTTAAATAGTGCATGTGCCTTTGAGGACATCTCTGGCTAGCCGCAAAGCTGATAAAAATGATTTAGGGACTTTCCATTATTTGAGAAAACCTAAGTTTCTTCCATTTCTTGCCCTCTGTCAGCATTAGAAAAGCATTTAGCCCTGGCTGGGTAGCTCAGTTGGTTAGAGCATCATCCTCACACACCAAGGTTGCGTGTTCAATACTGCCTTCAGGACACATGCAAGAATCAACTGGTGAGTGCAAAAATAAGTGGAAGAACAAACAGATGTTTCTCTCTCTCTCCCCTTTCCTCTCTCTCTCAAATCAATAAAAATTTTAAATTTTTTAAAAAAGAAATGCATTTAGTGTGCTAAAGAAGTCTCTGAAGAAAGTTCCCTGGGGCCTAAAAGGGGTTCCTGCAGCTCAAGAGGCGGGGAGCAGAATTTACAAAGACCCAAGGATGCCATAGTCAGTGACATGAACCACTAAAAAGGCAGCTCTTGGCGGAAAAAAACAAAAAACAAAAAAAAACAGCTTGAAACTTGCTCACTGCTGCTGCCT
The DNA here is from genome assembly GCA_007922815.1 of Macrotus californicus. Classification (NCBI taxonomy): domain Eukaryota; kingdom Metazoa; phylum Chordata; class Mammalia; order Chiroptera; family Phyllostomidae; genus Macrotus; species Macrotus californicus. The sequence continues at coordinate 707 of VMDR010030314.1, forward strand.
CTACCAATATATACATATATACTGAGGATGATTTTTAAGCATAAACATAAAATAGTGACTCATCATTGGCACTCACTTATAATTTGCAGAATGAAAGGTTTCTAAGGCTTCTGCTGAAAGGTTTTCACTGTGTATGTGTGGAGGAGGAGTGAGGGGAGAGAAGTGGAGGGTTGAATTGTTTGATGTTGTTCAGTTCTTTACATCCTAACCACTTTCCATTCCCAAAGGTGGAAATGCAAGGAAAGAATGAAAAATGGCCGTTGGACCCAAGCTAACCTTGGCTGTCAAATACCCTCTGAGTACTATCCCAGTCTCTCCAAGTTGTTCTTACTCATTATTTTATTTCAATGTGCATCTCTATTGAACCCTCATACCTTGCCTCAGTTACCTTGACCTTGAGTCCATCTCTGGCATTCTAGATGTGAACTGTATGGTTTCCCATGCTAGAAATTCAGCTTTTCCTAGAGAAAACTCAACTTTTGTGAGAAATTCCTACTCTATCTCTGGCCCCGAGGAACCCAAATCTAGAACCCACAGTCACTCAACTGTGGGCACCACTGGTGGAGGACAGATACCTCTTCAGGCTCACCCTCCTGCATTATCTTCAGTCTTTGTCGAAACAGCAGTTCTACAGCCTAATGTCTGTGGCCTAAATATAACTAAAAGGCACAGAGTAGAGGAGTCCCTAGCAGATCATACTAGAGAGGCCCATTCCACCATTACCTCTCAGTAAAACACTGTAGCATTTCCTTTCATCTGGGATCTGAAATTAATAATGGGGGATCTGTATGACTAAGCTGGTGATTCTTCCTTTCATTAGATGAAAGGCTAAGAAAAGGGAGGAAACTATACTGACCACCAGGAGGTGTCTGAAGGTATCTGTTGTTATATCAGACAGGATTGTGATCAGATGGCAACTTGGCCTGGTGCTCCAAAGTTTGTCTGTACAACAGTGGTTCTATGTGGTTTATAATTCTAGGAATAATGGCGGTGGGGCGGGGGAGGTCCCACCATCAAATAAATTCAGGAAAACTAGGATTACACAGGTCTCTTTTACTAAAGGACTCCTCAGAACCTTCAAGACATTAATGTGTGTTGTGAATTTCTAGTGTCTACTGTTTCCCAATCAGCCTAGCAGGGGACACATTTGAGGGAAAGCAACTCAAACACATCTGTTCCTAACTGCCTAATGCTGGCCCAGTGTAGCCTGGGGTTTAGAAGTCAGACAAACCAAAGTTTAATTTCTTCTCAGCTAGCCATTAATTCCTCTGCACCTCAGTTTTCTCATAAGGAACGAGGGATAATAACTCATAACTTACATACTTGTACTGAGGACTAATGAGGAGCAATCCTAAGCTGATGAGTTAGGTGGGGCCATGCCTGGGTTAGTACCCCTGTGGTAGAAGGGTTGAAACAAAACTTGTGTTTGCTCAAATAACTTCCTTGCAAGTGCATTGTCTGGAATCTTCCAGACACTAAATCCCTTTGGTGTCCACAGGTTCTGGAATAATTGTAGATTCACAAGATATGGGTTCTTTTCCCCTGGGATCACTAAGATCTGCAAAATACTATACCAGTAATAATAATAACAGCTAAAATCTCCAGTACTTATTAAGGGACTACTATTGACCCAGCACAGTGGGTGCTTTGTATTTCCAGTATTCCAGCTAATGTTCATAGCAGCCGTCAGATGGTATCATCACTCCCATATTTAGATAAACAAACTGAGACTCAGAAATTAAGTACGGTACTCCGTGGCACAGCTGATCAGTGGAAGACCTGAAGACCCATTCTGCTTAATCATAAAGAACACAAATGTCTGTTGGCTAAAAGGTTTGCTATGCCTTGCTTTCAGAATCCAATCTGATCAATATACATAAGCACTGAATCACTAAAGAGAATTCCTGAATGTTGCAAGGAATTGTTTGTCTTTCTTACAGAGAGATGGAAACTCTGTGGTCCTCTGCGAAAGCAAGAGGCCAAGGGAGCTAAAAAAGGATTTCTGAACATAAAGTTGTACAATGGAGATTGGGGAACACACTGTGAAGGGCCTAGAATGAGGGCCCTAGAATGAGGGAAGGGTTTCTTAAAGTATCCCTTCCCTCATTTTCTAGCTCTCACTCAAGTGACCACAGGCTTTTTCCAATGTCACATTCATTTGACAGAGGCCACAACCCTTCAGGCTGCAAAGTCATCTGTACACCTTTTAAAGATGATGGCAAAGGATCTGCAATAAGCATCTTTGAGAAAAATCAATCTGAGAAATTGCAAAGCAGTAAAATAAACTCCAAGGAGTGCACATTCCTTATTCTGTTGCTAGCTAATACATGTTTATAACGTAGACTTCTGCATCCCCAAAATACCCAAGAACAAACAAACATATCACCTGGTTCTTTTGCTTGGCCAGTGTAGAGGTTTTTCCTTGCCCCAAAAAACGTTCTCTATGAGGAATGTCGAGGTCTGAAAGAGAAAAGGTGGAATTGCCGCTCTCTCTGGAGCACCCCCTACACATACACATGCACCCCACACATCTCACATCTCTGCAGTTCTCTGCAGGGCGAGCTCTGGTTTAAATAAATCAAGAAATAAACACATCCGCATACACAAAGAAATAACCCAAACAGGCCACGGCTGCTTTGCCTTTCAGTCTGGAAGGTGAGCCCAGAGCCACAGATCTGGGAGAGGCTGAGCTCTGGCCTGGAGCCACAGCTGTCTGCCCCAATGCTGCCCTGTTCCAGGCTAGGAGATAAGGGATGTGCTCAAGTAATGGGTTGCAGTCACATGACTGCCTCCAGAGGGACCAGGCTCTTGTATTGGCAGAACCAGGTTCTGCACAGACAGGACCAGGCTGCTGTTTGCATAAATAATCTGCATCAATATGAAGTAGAAAAGAGAATTTTGGTAAATAAGGGCAGAAAAGCATTCAATGGCTGACTCTTTAGGTCAAGCAAGGATGATTTCTAATAAACATTACAGTAGCTTGGGTACGATTAAGCAAAGGGACTAGGATCACTAAACATTCCTCCTTAGGACTTGAAAAGGCATAGGTTTAAGGGGCAGTTGTTGGGTGCTGTGCTGCAAATTTATTTATATGACATTTTTATTCCCCCAGTTATTCAATTAGCTGCTTGTTGGAGAACCCAACTGTGAAAGGGAAATTCACCCCTCTCCATCAGCAGAAAGGAAAAGGAAGGTTGACCTGTAATTTTGCTGAGTTAGAGGAAGAAGACACACATGAATAATCGAAGTGCTGATGTTGGTACTGGAGGCCACCAGCCACAGTTTGGCTGTCTTCTGAAGCATTCCAGGGGCAACCTCGTTCCCAGAGTCACACTGATTGCAGCTGCACTGACAGTGATTTTCCTCCCACACTTTTCCTAGTTGGTTTCAGAGCATATGGCCTTAGCTTACTGGCCTTAGGCATCGAGAGCTAGGATTTAAAGGACTCCAGCCATAATCACTTTATAACCCCACCCAAACCGCTCTTTAGCCAATTTCTTTCTGCAATTGGGTGCCACAGGAGATCCAGTAAAGCATTTACCTAGCTTACTATTTAATCTAATGGAGTCACTTTAAAAATAACTGGAAAGGCAGCTCTGGGCTTCTCTACTCCTATTAGCATATTAAATGTTATCAGAGGACCTCATTATGAGGTAATGTAACTGTACAGGTTTCCATGGCAGGGACTCTAAGACCAGGACCTGATGAGGCTGCCATACACATTTGTAAATGATAGCATAATTACCCAGGCTCCTGCAAAAAATAGCGGACAATGTCGCTATATGGCTGTTTCCAACCAAATGCCTATTCAATCCAGTGATTAAATGATGGCTATGTCTAGATACAGTTGTTCAAATGTCACCTCCTCTCTGTGAAGCCTTTCCTGAATCACCAAAGGGGAGTTAGTCACTCTGCTTTCTGGCACTCAAAGTCATGTGTGCATCCAATTATGGAACTTCCCAAAGTGCGCTGCAATTTGTCATTTTACATATGAAATCCTGAAGGGAAAGGATCCACTTCATTCCCCTTGTCATTCCCAGCACCAAATACATAAGTACTCACCAAATATTTGTTTAATCACACAAAGAAAGAAAGGGGAGGAAAGAACTCATGATTTAGGTGATTATTTTAATGACCAGCTTCTGGACCACGAATTGGATTGTCTATGCCCTTTATGTGACTTGTCTAAAACTTAGAATTGGCTGAAAATGAAGAACTTCACCATATTTTTCCATTGCACAAAGAATGCTAAAATGCTACTTTGAGTACCATGAAAAATAATTGGAGCCAGCTTCCAATTATTAAATGAGTGCTGATGTATGTGAATAAATTACAATGACAGTAACATGTATTGAGTACTTACTATGTGCTAGGCAGTTATTAATTTTACATGTGTCAATCTTATTTAATCCACAGATATTATATACTATTGCCTGGGACATACTATTTATGCATTAGGAACTATAGCCCAAAGTCAAACAGCAAAAGAGTGACAAAGCTGGGATTTGAACCCAGGCACTTTGACTTTAGAACCTCTACTTATAACCATTCCACATACTGCCTCAGTTAGTACCTTGTATATTCATAGAATGATGTTTCCAGCCTTTATTCAGATGTTCTCTGGATGTCCTCTAGCTGAGCACGGATGTGTTATCCTAGCCTGAAAAAAGAAAAAATAATGGGCGAAGTAATGTTAACAGTTCCAAACTTACTCATTAACAGAATTATATCCCTACCAGTCAAGATAGGTCAATTTATCTCTGAATGGGCACATCATTATATAAAAACAGACAATAGGAAATATGAGAGCTCATTTCTCCCCAGAAAAGGCCATCATCCTTAACTAAAATGCCCTGTGTTCTTTCATTCAACACATGTCTATTGAGCACCACCTATGTGGCAGGCACTGTGCTGAGAGATGGACGTAAATGGTGAACAAAATGGAAATGATTAGATGAGACAAACACATATGTAAATGAGAAATTAAAATAAAATGGCAAATTAAAATATGTCTCCCCTAATCAAATATAAAGGGGTGAAGGAGAGATGAGCATGTTCTTGTAGATAAGTATATTTTACAGTACTTAACAAGGGTGTGAAATGGGAGAGGTGAAGCCCTGGCTGGTGTGCTCATTGAGCTGATCACTGGCCTGTGAACCAAGGGGTTGCTGGTTTGATTCCCAATTAGGGCACATGCCTGGGTTGCAGGCCAGGTCCCCAGTAGGGGGCACAGGAGAGGCAACCATACATTGATGCTTCTCTCCCTCTCTTCCTCCTTCCCTTCACCTCTGTCTAAAAATAAATAAAATCATTTTTTAAAACTTTAAAAAAATAAAAAGAAATGGGAGAGGTATAGTAAATCAGAATGAACTGTGGCCTAATTATACTGCTGCAATTAGACTTTTGAGAAGGCAGAGAAAAGGGTCTGTTTACTGTGATTGAAAGATGGCTGCCTCTCCACCTCTGTAGGTTAGACTTCTCCTTGGCTAACTTGGCTGTTTCTTTCCTTTCTCACTTCCCTACTCCCCTACTGCATTTGCCTTCACATTCCACATAAACTTCTTGCTCTCAAATGCTTGTCTAAGTATCTACCAGAGAGGAAACACAAACCAGCTCCTCACTAGTCTATGATAGTAGCCAATTACGGAAAGATAGAGGGGATGGAGAAGGCCATTGACCTCACAACAGGAAGACTGGGCACTGCAGACGAACCTGTCCTATTTCAAGTTTCCTGGGGCTGGCCACAGTTCCATTTTCTGCCAAGGGAAAGTAATTTAAAAAAAAAGATTTTATTTTAAGAGCGAGAGGAAGGCAGGGAGAAAGAGAGGGAGAGAAACATCAATCAGTTGCCTCTCAGGTGGGGACCTAGTAGAGACCTGGCCCACAACCTAGGCATGTGTCCCGACTGGGAATTGAACTGGTGACCTTTCAGTTCACAGGCCAACGCTCAATCCACTGAGCCATACCAGCCAGGGTGGAAAGTAATTCTAATGGGTCATGACACACTATGGAATATGCCAGAATCAGGGCAAAGCAGCTGGATTTGGGAGTAGATTGAAAAAAACAATGTGTGCAGATCTGTTTGGTAGTGACTACTTAAGGTGTCTGTCCACTTGTGGTCTCTGATATTTCAATGCCTGATAGCACCAAAGGGGGGTAGCTTGGATGGAGGTGTCAGCTAGCCTTCTGGTACTGGGACTAGTAGAAAACAATCACACCCGATCACAGCTTCCCAGCAGCTGGTAGTCTCCAAATTGAAGTACCTACCCCACAGCAGAAGCACAGATCTATCTGTTGGAGAATAGAAAGCAAAACATTCAAATTTGTATTTTTATCTGTTTTCTTATTCTTTTTGAAGTTTCTATTTTCATATATGTTTGTAACATACACAATATGTGAGTTCAGCAGTATTAGTTGTAAATAAATAAATATACCTGTATTAGGAATCCATTCTCAAAAAGCTTTTACTGTGAATGGTTCACAATCAAAAACATTCAAAGAACCTTGATTTAAAGAGCCTTGATTTGAAGAGAGGAAAAGAATAGCAAGTAATATTATATTTAAATAAAGATAAAGAATCACGTATATTTTCAGGGATGAGTTCTGAGTATTGAAAAACCACACTAAGTAGGACAAAAGGGAGGCCAGATTTGGCAAGTAATCAGACAGTTCTTCAAAGAAATCAAAGGTAGGCTACAACAAACTATTGATACACCCAGCCTAGATGAATCTCAAAGGCATTTTGTTGAGTAAAAGTAGACTTAAAAGGTTGTGTACAGTTACATGAGATTTTTCAAAAGGACAAACTGTAGTAATGAAGCACTGATCAGTGGTTGCCAGGGTCTACCGGTGTGGAAGGGTGTGCCCACAAAGGGACATCAGGGTGAGTTTTAGAGGGTGGTGTTCTGTATCCTAATTATGGTGGTGATTACGCTCATCTACCCATGTGTCCAAATTCACAGAACTGTACAGCAAGTCGATTTTACTGTACACTAATTTAAAAATAAATTTTCCAAAAAGCTTCACAGAGCCAGGTCTGATTTAATGCCTTTGGGTCTGCAGATATTAAAGTCCCCATGGGCAGACTTTCACTGCCAAGGGCCCTTCCTAAATCACAGCCAGAAGCAGTGTTTTCTGCTATAAACTATGAGCACTAAGGAAAACACTTGCCCTTCCCTCTCACTTTACTTATAGCTAACCATGGGCAAAACACAAACAGAGCTCTCAGTCAGAAAACACCCCATCCACTCTTTACTCAACAGATATTGAGTATGTTCCAGCTACGAGGCAGGGACACAAAGATTAATGAGCTATGGTTAATTTCCCTGCCAGATGTACAGCATAATGAGGGACATAGGTCTATCCACAAATAATTTCAAAACAGGAGGTGTAGGTCCAGAGATATGCTGAGTACTATTAAGAATTCAGAAGTATATCAGTTTGGTCAGGGCAAGTTGGGAAATGTTTCATAGAGGATTAAAAGGTGGGAAAGGCATTCCAGGGAACATGGGAGCATGTGATATTTGACTAGTTTCCTGATACTGGGGGATAGAAGATGTATAAAGTGGAGGATGGGGATGTGAAAGTGGAGAGATAGGTTGGTGCCAACTGTGATTATTCTTGTAGATCATGACAAAGAATTCAGAGTTTAACCCATCAGTTGGGGATTGCAATTTGAAATGCTTACATGAGCTGGGGTAGATAATATAAGTGAATAAAGCAGCCTGGATGGAAATGATAGGACATTCTAGAGAGTTTTTGTCTAAATGAGGCAGCTGCTACTTACTGGTAGCTCTCTCTTAGGCTGCCATCCAGAAATCCTGGCCCAGTGTTGCCTGATGCAATTTTTCAAGAGAAGCTGAACATATTTTTATGTAAAATCCCCCTATTTTTTAATGTGAGTATGAGTATATTTCTGCAAATTTAAGATGCTATTGATTATAACGTGCATCACTATTTTATGTACCAATAAAGAAGCCACCCATCAAACTATGCACTCCACTGATTTTAGGACACATTCCAATTTGAGGTGCTAAAATGTGAAAAAATGTGCATCTTAGAAGCAATGAAATACTGTAATTCTCATTTTCTCAAAACATTGTATAAAGTCCACAGATCCCATGTGAAGGCTGCCAGATTGTAAACTCTGAGTGAAAGGGACCCCAAGAGTAATCTGATTAAATTCAAACTTTAGGAAGGTCACCCCTAGGATCAAACGGTGATGAACTGGGGAAAAGCCAGACATAAGAAGACCAATGAGGGAGCTCCTGCCACAATCCAGGAGACAGATATAAGGGCTGAATTAAAGCCCTGGCAGCTGGGATGGAGAGGAGGGGCCAAATAGAAAAGCCTTTCAGGTACCAAACGCCACTGGTCCCAGACTATATATAGGGAGCAAAGGAGATAGAGGTATCAAGAATAATTGATTCCAAGGTTTCTAGTTTGAGATAATAAATGGATTCATCTCTTATTTAACACTATTTACTAGGTATCTGCCTTGTGCTAGGCACAATGCTGGGTGCTAAAGGTACAGTAGCAGTCCCTCCTGGAATTTATAGTCTAATGGGTAATTCCACTAATTGCAGAAGAGTATTAACAGGTATGGGGTAGGACATGAAGGGGGACAAGTGTGTTTATTGTGGAGAAAAAGTAACAAGCTGAAATGTTCTATATACAGTAGAAGCTGACATTTAGAGCCCAAGAAATAAATCAGATTCTGATTAAAGAGGTCATCAGGGTACGAATAACAGTTGAAGTGATTAGAGATGATACAATAGTCAGAGAGAGCTCATAGAGTAAGGTGGCAATAGGGGCAAAAGCAGAATTCTGGGGAATAGAGACATTGGGTGTGAACAAAGGAGAGATCTGGAAAGGAAGAGGCCCAGGAGAGAGGGATGTCTGTATATCAAAGGAGACAGGTATTATCATATAGTCCAATATAACTTCATCTATAATTACTACATAGAAGTAATGTACTATGGCAATGTACAATTCAGATTTTCAAAGTTATGGGTGTTTTGTGTGAATTCCAAATCTGCTTACCAGAGCTGCTTCTTATTTAGAGAGTTGTGATATTTTTAAATATTGCCACAATCTGTCCCTTTAACTTGCATGTGCTCCTGTTTTGCAGTAGCTTAGTCTGTCATCTAGCAGGAGTCAATGGCAGAACAATGGTAATTCTGATTTTCCTTTTGTGGGGACTGTAACCTGCCATTCAAAGACAAAAGTAAAACAAAAAATATAAATTTATGCAATTCCCTCTCATGTCAAAGCGCTGGGAATTGGGCAAAACTGATCTAGGTACAGATGGTGAAGTCTCCTTCTAAGACCGCCATGAGATTCTTTGCCTAGAGCTCCATAACAGGTGACCCTTTAGACTTATTCAGAAAGGCCTTCGCCCTGGCTGGTGTGGCTCAGTTGGTTGGGCATCATCCTGTGAACTTCAAAGTCATGGGTTCAATTCCCAGTCAGGGCACATGTCTAAGTTGCAGGTTCAGTCCCCAGTTGGGGTATGCACGAGAGGCAACCAATCAATATTTCTCTCTCACACTGATGTTTCTCTCCCTCTTTCTTCTCCTCTCTCTTAGAAAAACAAGAAAGAAAGGCCTTCCATTTTATAGGAGAGATTAGGTGATTCCTCAATGTCACAGTCTTATGACTTGTGGCAAGATACTTGGACTTGTTCAGAATGCTCTCCACTTTATTTATTTTTAAAAATATTTTATTTATTCATTTTTAGAGAGAGGGAAAGGGAAATAGAGAGGGAGCGAAACACTAATCAGCTGTCTCTCACACGCCCTAGCCCACAACCCAGGCATATGCCCTGACTGGGAATCAAACCAGCGACCTTTCTGTTCACAAGCTGGCACTCAATCCACTGAGCCACACCAGCCAGGGCTCCATTTCATAAAAGAGGTTAGGTGGCTCCCCAACGTCACAGTCTTATGACTTGTGGCAAGATAGTATGATCCTTTGGACTTATTCAGAAAGGCCCACTATTTTGTAGGAGAAGTTAGGCAGCTTCACAATGTCAGTCTTATGACTTGTAGCAAGATATTATGGCACTTTGGACTTGTTCAGAAAGGCCCCTCACTTTAGAGAAGAGGTTAGGTGGCTCTACAATGTCACAGTCTTATGACTGGGTGGCCAGCACTCTTTCCATTACATCAAAGTTACCCAATTCCACTCTATAAATATAGCTCCAATATAATACATATTAAAGTACAATAAGCTCCATAAAGTACAATAAATGCCATACACAAAACATAAAGCCCTCACGAGCTGGCCAAACAACTAAACAGAGGAAGAAGGTTAACTTTCAAACATGTTTCCATAGCTACCCAGATTGCATTCAATTTATCTTCTCCTTTAAGAGTTCTTACCCTTCCAAGTTTTATCAGTTTCTTACTCCTAGATACTCACTTGGCTGGTCGGTGAATCTTTCAGCCTGGACTGGAGGCTTAGGATTCAATCCATCCTGATGCTTATGGGTGTTAACTTGAAGAGGACTCCTCAGTTGACCAGAGGCCTATGATTATATAGTAATTCTTCAATAGGTTACCTTAGCAACCCATGATGTCAGATGCAATTATGACATCACCGCCTTCCAATATAATGTGAACCCGCATGAAAAGCCCACTTCCTGGTTATTGGAAAGGCAGGTACAAGGTTCTTTAAGCTTTCTTTTTGCCACCATTACTGACCTCATGTCAACCATTTTTGTATTCATAAACAGAAAACAAAGAACAGCCCTGGCTCAGTGGACTGAATGCCAGCATGTGAATCAAAAGGTCACTGGTTCAACTCCCGGTCAGGGCACATGCCTGGGTTGTGGGCAAGGGCCCCGGTGGGGGGTACATAAGAGAGGGAACCACACATTGATGTTTCTCTCCCTCCTTTCCCCTCTCTCTAAAAATAAATAAACAAAATCTTAAAAAAGAACAAAGAACAGTTGGTTTCTGGGAGAAATGTTGAAAGTATTAGCTAAAACAAGGTCTGGGAATGATCTATGGCTTTCTTTTCAAAACCTTGCTACTATTATTGCCTCAGATGACTAAGAGCTTACAGTGAAGACTTTGGAAAATTTTTAAAATAATTTTCTTTGAGCATTTATTTTTGTCTTGGTTTCATTTGTATATTCATTCAACAAATATTTATCAAGCATCTACTGTGTGCCAGGCACTGTTCTAGACCCTGGGGATATATCAGTTAACAGAACTGACAAAGTCTCTTCCCTCATGAAGTTATAGCCTAGTGAGGGAAGTAAATATTCATCAAAAAATTATAAAAATAAGTGTAGAATTGCAAAGAAATATGTTTCATGAGAGTGAATCAGGAGGTCACGCAAAGAGGAAGTGACCTTTGAACTGACATCTACAAGGTGAACACAGATTAATGAAATGGTGTTGATAGGATGGAGTCAAGCATACACTTGAGTTAAGGCTCAGTGACCTGGAATAGGTAAGTGGAGTCTATGATCTGGTGACTTTCAAAGGAGAATCCAGGGCTTCACAGATAGGTCTTAGTTTACTAAAGCCAAAGTTAGTGTTTTCACAAATATTCCAAAGAGTGCACGTTTCCATAAAACTCTCTAAAATAGTGCTTCTCAAACTATAATGTGTTTGTAAGTCACCTGGGGGTCTTGTTCAAAAACAGGTTCTTGGGCCTAGCCCCTTAGAGGTTCTGATTCAGTAGGTCTGGAGTGGCACTCGTGAGTCTGT
>VMDR010030315.1:0-12392 GCA_007922815.1 Macrotus californicus
CAGTGCACACTAAGCACTTAATAAAGGTTTGGTATTATTAACATCACTATCATTGTCTCAATACTCATCAGCAGCAGCATCCCTGCTTTCTTGATTAGTCAGGTACTTGTTACTTTTGACAGAATTAAGAGATGATTCCCCTCCCTCATCCCAAAGTTTTGTCAGCCGAGTATCAAGGAGAGAGAGAATGAGTGTGTAGTGAGACATTGTGGGAACACATTTTGGGGTGCTAAAATTAGATAATCACCTCCCATTGCCCCAAAATGATAAAAAGGTATGTGGCCTGTAGAGGAATGTGTTGTCTCAACCTTACAACATTTTCCTCTTCGCTACCACTACCCATTTATTACTTAATGACAGTGTGTGATTCCTAAAACTTTAGTCTCCAGGTGTCTCCTTTATAAAAATGCCATTATTCAGTTGTACATCAATTTAATCAACAAATAATTGTGGGGAGTTAATAGTGAACAGAAGTGGGATGGTTTAAAGAGGCACAAGATGAGCCCTGGAGCAGTGGATTGAGGGCCCACCTGTGAACCAAAAGGTTGCTAGTTCGATTTCCGGTCAGGGCGCATGCCTGGGTTGCAGGCCAGGTCCTCAGCTGGGGGCGTGTGAGAGGCAACCGATCGATGTATCTCTTATCTGCTGCCACATTCACTTCCTTAACAGCCACTGTGCATCGTCAACTCGGTCGGCTTCAGCTCTCAGCAGAGTTTACAGCCTTCTATTTAAAACAAGGAATGAGACAAAATCGGTTATCAAGAAATTCTCATCAAGTTGGAAAGAAAAGACATATTAAAAGAAAAAATAGAAAAATGATGTTTAGAGGCAGCATATATTTAGCAAATAAATGGGTAACAGAAAATTTAAAAAAATGTTTTCATAGGAAAGGTTCTATCCTTTCTAAAAGAAATTTTAGTTAACTTTATCTGATTTGTTATTACACTTATATTATGTTAATTCACCCCTTTTAAAACATTTATTGAAACTTCCATTGAATACAAAGTTGAGTCTTAATGTTGACTTTGAGATACTTGCCTTCAGTCCTGACTACATATGTGTGGGTATAATTTACTGGAAATGTAGCTCACCTTTCTGAAACTCAACATTCCCGTCTGTAAGAAGGGCACACATTAGCCATTTCAAAATGATCAACAACAATATTCTAGGCACTTCTAGTCACTGTCCTAGATAATGGTGATGTGATGGTGAAAACTCTATGGGGAAGTTCAGTCTACAGAGGACACCCATCTCATCAGCGAAAACAGGCCAGCATCCCCAGCTTGTTTAATTATTAACTTTTGTGTAATAAGGAAATTGTGCTGCATCTCAGCCTGACATGTGCCATTCAGGGTTACCCACTTGCAACTCTTTCCCCAAATTAGCGCCTACAGTTTTTGAAAGAATAATACCTAAAAGTGTTGTAGCTTTTTTTCTGTTAATACATGCTATGTAGTCTATATTTTATGTTAACCAGTATCAAAATAGGTAAAATCATCTAGTCATTTTGTATAATTTAGTAGCATAGATTAAGCAACATATTTTTTAGTGTATTTACTCAAACTAAAATTTGTTGGTAATTAACTTAAGATTGTTTTCCCAAATCTGAGACCAGTGGTTTCTGTAACTCCAGAGGACTGAAGAAGAGCTAAGTCACTATGAGCTTGGGTTGTTTCCAAGAACAGATTAAAGATGCACCAGAGGTGTAAAGAGGGAGAGAATGGTAGCAGACCTTTTCATGTAGTGAGATTGGCATTTGTTTTTACTTCAAATGGGCCAATACTTATTCAGTGGTTGATAAACACTAGGTAGTGAGTTAGAGTTTGAGGGTATAGGAATGAAAATGGACCCTTTTTCTTCTTTTTATTATTATTCTATTACAGTTGTCCCAATTTTTTTCCCTTTGCCCTTCTCCGCCCTGCCCAATCCCCACTCCAACAGTTCATTCCCACACCATTGTTCAGGTTCCTGGGCCATTCATACATGTTCTTTGACTAGTCCCTTCCCCTTATTTTCACCATTATCCCCTTGCCTCTTCTCCTCTGGCTGTTGTCACTGTTCCATATTTCAATGTTTTTGGTTCTATTTTCATTGTTATTTTATTTTGTTCATTAGATTCCTCTTATAAGTGAGATCATGTGGTTTTTGTCTTTCACCGCCTGGTTTATTTCACTTAGCATAATAGTCTTCAGTTCCATCCATGCTGTTGTGAAAGGTAGGAGCTCCTTCTTTCTTTCTGCTGCGTAATATTCCATTGTGTAAATGTACCACAGTTTTTTGATTCACTCATCTACTGATGGGCCCTTAGGCTCTCTTCTCCCCTAGGAAAACTCCCCTAAAATTGGATTCCCTTTCTTAAAAAAAACCCTTATACTTCAGAAAAAAAGACAATTAAACTGGTAATTACAATAAAATATAAAACTGCAAGGAAGTGATATCAGTAAATAGAATTTGATTCAATGGTAGGGTCAGTGAGCAGCACGAGTGTGAGATATTAGAGTGAAGTATATGACTCAAAGGAGCCCTTTGGCTAAAGATTTTAATGGCATTAGTGGATTTTAATGTTTGTCAAAATGTCTGATTTCCACATTATAATTTTGCATTTTCCAGAGAAAACACTCTTTGTGGAGCAAGGCTTATATATTCTTGTTGATTTAAAAGTTAGTTTTCTATGAAAAACAGAAATGGAGCCTGGGATTAGTATGTATGAAGAAGAGCAAAATTCAGAAAGTTTACAACATAAAAATAGTCCAAAAGGGCAATTCTTTGCTGTTTATGTGAGAGACCAGAGGAATCCTCAGGAGATAGCTTACAGATGCGAGAAACTTGGAACAGAGAGTGGTACAAAGCAGGAAAATGAACATGTTTAAGTCATGCTTTTACAAATATACATGTGTATAATATATTTTGGAAAAATCAGGCATTGTGATACTTAGTTACTTATCCATTTCCTGAATGCCTTGAGTCATGCCTGCCCTCAGGTTGTACATCTGATGAGGAGAATCTTGGTTGCATGAGCTTAGAAAGGACACAGTGGACCTTAAAACTGCATTGATTCTCTATCCTGTCATGAGTCAACTTGGCTCTGAACCTTTATGAACTGACCCAGGGGCCAGAAAAACAATCGATATTATACATAGAAGTAATACTTCAGAAGACTCTGAAATGTGGTGTTTATAAAATTAGTAAATATATTCGGTTTTACTTATTTGAACCCTGTTGCATCTTTCTCTGTTTTTCCAGTTCTGCTCTCTCGTGTCTCTTTGATGTAATGCACTGATGTTACC
This sequence comes from Macrotus californicus, assembly GCA_007922815.1. NCBI lineage: Eukaryota > Metazoa > Chordata > Mammalia > Chiroptera > Phyllostomidae > Macrotus > Macrotus californicus. The sequence continues at coordinate 3,288 of VMDR010030315.1, forward strand.
TTTCCAGCTTTTCTATTTTGTATCAATATCTTATTTACATGTGATTGTACCCCTTAGTGTAGTATCTCACTCTAACTTTGAATAAATTTTTATTTAAATAAGAATTGCAAGGTAATGGGCTACAAGTCATAAGTCATAGACCCTACAGTTATAATATGGCTACATCGGGCTGTGCCTTTTCCTGTCTTGCCTTGCTTCCATAGTGACACTTCCTGAGTTTCTATAGTTAAGACAGACCATTTGGTCATCAAAATTTCAGTATTTCGATTGGCTGCAGAGGTCTTCCTTGCCATGTAGTTAATAAAGTCTGTATCAAAACTGACCTAGGAGGATTTTGAAACATCTAAAATTAAAATAACTCCTAAAGTTTCAGTCATTTTTTATGTTCTCCTTAGAAACAACAGAGTTGGCCTGTGAGTGTGTTGTGGTGGGTAGTGGGGGTGGGAAGGACTGAGTGTACCTTCATTAGCAGAAGCAGAGCTTGCTGTTGCAACTTTAATTCATCTTGAGAGAACCTATCTTCTTCTTGTAAGTTGCTATTTGTGACCTTTGAAATTCACTCATGAATATTGAAGAATCCAGGTGTTTTGGAACACATGGGGCTTCAGGGCAAGCTTCAAAAATTTGAAAATGCATATCCTTCAACTTTTATGCTTATGTGTGTGTGTTTTATTTTTCAGTGATTTGTCTGCTTTTGTGTTTTTCTGGAAGCATATTTGTTTAATAGGACCTGTCTCAATTTCAACAAAATTAATCCATTTTGCTGATGTTAAGGTTTGAAAAGTTTTGGCTTCCATCAGATTTATGCTGATTTTATTTTAATATATATCTATTATAGTACTTATTTCTCTGTTGTAGTTCATATTTAACTTTCATCTCAAAAACAGATGATTAAATGCTGATCCATGAACCATTCAGTCATCAACATGATTTGCTCATTCCATGTCCCCCTTTCCTGCTGTCTCTCAGTTTTGTTGCTCTTAAAAGCTATACGTACTGGGTGTGGCCTCCCCCCAGGCAAGTCTCCAGAGTTAATCAGTGCTGGGTGGATAATGTTAGAAATTGATTTGAGGACTTTTCTCTTTGCATATTCAAATAGATGTAACAAGGAGGTTACCTTCTTCTGTGCTTATTTTATTAGAACTCAAAAGTGGAACTCAAAAGTAGTTTATTTGGCTCTATTTCTCACAGAAATGCAAGGGAGTGAGAAAAAAAATGAATGCTTGGGATGACTTCTCAAGATAGGAAGATAAACCACTATTCAGAAAATGAATGCCTTGGAAGATAAAGTGTTTTTTGAAATAATTTCTGGTGTGGACCAAAACTAAATACTGCTCTTTGAATAATCATATTCAACCATGAAATAGCAAAAATTAAAATTATGTGCCTGATGTACAGGCTTTGATGTCAGTACACTATTATGCCTTGAGACCCACCTCACTTTATAAAGATATTTTTTCTTTTTTCTTAAGAGAGGGAGAGAAACACCAATGTGTGGTTGGCTCTCATGTACCCCTCACTGAGGACCTGGCCCACGACCCAGGCATGTGCCTTGACTGGGAATCGAACCAGCAACCCTTTGGTTTGCAGTCCAGTGCTCAATCCACTGAGCCACACCAGCCAGGGAAGATTTTATTTTATTAAAAGACACTATCCAGATATAATTTTGAAGTAATTTTATGAGAAGATGTACTCCCAGGTTATTATTAACATTTGTGGTGAACCAAATATAGACCCCATTATGTTGTATAGAATGGCAATAATTTTTGTTAGATGTTTATATAATGGATTGTGTTATTTTGTGTTGTAAATTAAGTGTGCACTTGACCTAACAGAAGTTTAGAAAGCCTCAGTAGAGATGGTACTGTAGACTGTGTTTTGTAAATTGAAAATTAATATAGGTGTAGGACTACCTAGTTGCTTTGAATTAAGGGATAATACCAGGTTATTATTTTTTCCAGAAGTTTAACAATAGGTGCATATCCACTAGAGAGATTATCATACAATTTAAAATGGTTCTTAGATAAAGAATTAAATCAGTGAAATGATTTTAAGGCCAATGATGAATATAGTATTTAAAATAATGGTTTTTTAAGAGGGTGAAATTTTGTTATTTTAGCCAAACCTTTTTAAACTTGTAGTCTATATATCCCTGATATTATTGTCAACAGACATCCTCACAGCAAAGGAAAATAAAGGATTACTAAATTTGGGGGTAAATTCCAGATTGTAGACTATAGACAAATGATTTTAACCTAGTAAGACAAAATACCAGTTTGTTCCAAAATGTCAGAGTTTCACATAATATGCAATGTCAAAAATGTATGAATACAGGAACATTTAATCCAGAAGTAGCATTTAGTAGAGGAAGTACATTTACCCTAGAATTACAATTTTTACATTAAAACACCAAGCAAATATATCACATGCATAGACCACCTTCCTAGGTGGTAGATAAAGATTAAAATAAAGGAAAATAATCCCAGAGCCTAGAAACTTTCAGATAGTTTGGTTTTCAGACTAAAGACAAAATATACGAAAAGCCATGTATAAATAAAAGTTCACAAGGTATTACACAAAACAATTGCGTTGACATCGTAAAAGAATAGCTCAGACCTCACAAACAAATTAAATGAAGGATTGCACTAAAGGAAAAATGTTTTTGGCATCAGCATTACAAGAGAAGATGGGCAGTTAGATTACTTCATCGGACATACAACACCTTGTGTTGACAATTCTATTACTGACAACTGTCACTTAGAAAGCTTAGCTGGAATCATTCTGTTTTTATTTGTTTAGACTGTCCTCCGAGTTTAAAAGAAAGGGAACGTTACAATATCATTTCAACACTTTACCATTCTGCGCTAGAGGGCATTTACCTTCCTTAATAAAGCATCTTTCTATTCATATTCATATTTCAGCAACTAAACTGGTATTCATGTAAGTGAAGTAATTTTATTTAAATTGTCAGTTTGAAAGTAATGTTTTAATGAATGTTATTAACAAATGCCCTTGCCTGTCCTGTCCACCGCAAATAATGTCTGTAAGAGAAAGAAAAAGATATTGGAAATTCAGAGACATAGATTTCAGCTTTCTCCTGAAGACTGGTTTACAGCTGGGAATTTTAAATGCCAGATAAAAATGCCACAGAGAATGAAGATACACACACCACAAGCAGGCGAAAAGATCTAAAAAGAAGCATGGTGTGCCAAAGGACAGAATAAAAAAAAATCTTCTCTTCCTATTTGGCCTGGAGAAAACTTCCAGCTTTAGTTTCCCAAGGAGCAGAATCTAGATGAAAAGCAATTCAAAAAAGAATGCTGAGAACCATATCCTAAGGTGTGGAGGTGCCTTGGGACTGCTGTATTTGACAGTGAAAAAGTATTTTGAAACACAGTACCTTGGCCACTTTCAACCTATATGATTTCTAGGTTCCCAAGATACTGCCCAGTCCTAGGTGCTCTCAAATTTCTACTTTGCTGAAAAGATACCATATTATGAAGTTCTAATTTCATAATATCATTGCGAAAGCTGTTTCTCTGGACTTCATGTGCTTGACAGCCTGTGAACCTTTGGCAGGTGTTCATGGTGATTAGAGAGGTCCTAGTAATTGAGTCTGATTTTTTTATTGATTTTTTTAGAGGTGGGGGGAGAAAGAGAGAGAAACAGCAAAACATTGATTTGTTGTTTCACTTATTTATGCTTTATCGGTTGATTCCTATAGGTGCCCTGATGGGGGACCGCAACCTTGGTGTATGGAGATGATGCTCTAACTGTACTATCTGGCTAGGGATAGTAACTGAGTTTTAAATCTCCTTTTAAATTCCAGGCCCTTGTAAGGGTCATTACCAAAAATAGTGGCTGCATCCAGGTGTGAGAGGAAATTAACACAGACGACTTTAATGTACAGAAACAAGCTCCGTGCTCCTAAAACACGGCGGCAGAGCTCACATAGGATAACAAATGTTCTCACGGACATACCCAGCTGTTATATCACGCTAAGCTCCAGTGAGCCTTTCTGCATTACCCCTGCTCTATCAGTCTGGGATACTTCATATTCTTTGAAAACTGTGTAAAAAATGAAATATCAAGCCTCTAAGCACATCCAAAAGAAAGGGCTGATTTTTTTTCAATGATCATTTTAGATCATGACATTTTAATAACAGCTTGTCACTTTGGGTTTTGAATTGAACCTCTTGTCAATCTGAACTCACAGCTCTGAGCTTGTTCTTTCATACCTTTAGTAATAGATTTAGAAACATTTTCTATCATCCGGGAAAATAATAATTCTTCTTTAAACTTTAATGGTCTCTGGGTGGGCAAGGAATACCCAATTTTTAATATGTCTGCCCCATTGAATGCCAGTGATTAAAATCAAACATTTCCCCTCAAATCTTCCTCTGTACATATATGTTGATGTTTTGCAAAACAGGGGCCATTGTGGTGAAATAACCACCAAACCAAGGTGGTTTTCTTTTAAATGATAGGAAGCATTTTGGAACAAACAATAATCCATCAACCAAAGATATCAGGCTTTATCTTTTCTTATTTTTCTCATTCATAATATAATTAATTCTTCCATAATATAATTATCATCCATAATATAATTAATTCTTTCTAGCAGTTTATCCTATTTGTGAGGTTTTAAAAAAAACTGATTTCAAGAAGCAAAGCAAATGTTGCCCATTTTAAGGTCTTACCATAATGTTTCCCAAAAAGAGTAACATTGCAACCCTGTGTTTACAATCTCTTTGGGAATGAATGGCCTCAGAGATTCAGAATGATTACAAGTAAGTACTTCAAGCTGAAATTTAAGATGACTTCTGTGGATTGACAAATTCATAAAATCCTCAAGTACTCTTATTTTACTGTGTTCAAACTTCCAAAGCTCGTCTTTCTCATATGAGGTAAATATCTTCTAAAAGTATAATAGCTATTAATTATTGTTATTCTTTGAGCATCCCTCATTTCAAAATAATTTGTCTTTATACGTGGCCTGCCTTATTAATTCATAAGTATAAGTAAAAGATAAAGGGCTTGTTCAGTCCATTCTTTGTTTTCGTGATGTTTTTGCTCTATTATTTTGTCATTGTTGATCAGATCTCTTGTTTGATTTGTCTGTGTGGAAGCCATGTTTACAGGCCATTTTATTTATCTTTTCCTGCGCTGTACATTTTGCATTAAGAGCACGTTATGAGTGTGGCATCAGTCACCTTGGCCTAGTAAATGTTTTATTGAACAGAGCTCTCACATTCATAATCCTACTTAGAAAATGGCACTTTGGAAATTAGGCATTAAAGTGGAATTTCATTTTCATCACTCTGGGTTTAGTATTTGGTTTCGCTTTTTTCCAATTCCTAAATATAAAATCCAGGCAAAGAGTGTTTTTGTTTGTTTTAGTGAAGAAATTGTGTGTGTATGTGTGTCTGTGTGTGTATTAGAGAGAGAGGACAGTTTTGTAAAACCATGATCAGGGTAAATATTTTCAGAATAACAGTTAACAAAACCCCAAAATATTAGAAATGAAAGGTTTGGACTTTGTCCAGGTTTATATCATGGTTCTACCGCTAAATATCTATGTATTTTCCAAAAAGTGAAATAATTACTTATATTAGGTCTCCCCATCAGTAAATGGGGATGTCTCCCATAATATTTTAATGAGTCAGCTTGACATAATCCATAAAATTACTTGTCACAGTGTCCCCAGGTTAGTTATTGTTAATACCTAATATTACTTGCATTCATTAAAATATTGCAAGGAAAAGGATGCTGGTAGTTTTAAGTCCACGTGAACTTCTCTTTTTGTTAAGGAAGCACAGTGATGACTAAACTTTATTGCCAAAAAGAATAATATACTTTTGATACATTCCAGTGTTAGATTTAAGTCAATTTTCTTAGCTGAGACAGAAACATTATTTAATCTCTTTGGCACCAGTGCCCACTGAGTGGCAGGGCTTTTGGTCAATGTGTTGATAGGCTTGCATCACTGAATAGCTCAGTAGAAACCAGTGCAGAGATGGATTAGCAATGTCTACCATGGCAAAGAGTCCAAGGCAACTCAAATTCAGTGTGTTCGCTGACTTTGTGCCAGGCATGGTTCTTTCTCTTCTTGTTTTTCCCTTATTCCAGGCCATTCTGATGGAAAAGAGATATATGTACAGCAGCTAAGTGATTACAGATATTCTTGAGTTCCTCCTGGAAACAAAAACAAAGCAGAGGGGGGAAAATACAACATCACTTCTACCTTTGTCACTTTTAAAATGCTAAATTCTCTACACTCAGATAATTTTTTAGGAACCACAGGCATTTCTTTTCTTCTCAGCTGAGATGCCCACTACTAGAGGAGAATATTATCTTCTAGTTTTACAACCCAGAAACCAGGTTTTTTGATTACTGGGAAGATACCTTTTTTCTCCTGTCCTTCCTGTTTTGTTTTTTATTTTGTTTTTAATCTGAGGGGATCTATTTCAGTTCTCTTGTTCTTCCCTCAGTATTTTAAGGGCCTTGATCCTGTGCTCTCTTAAGATGTGTAGTGTCTTGAAGGATTCTCTAGCCCCATTGTCTGTTATAGTCAGTTCAAAGTTGGAAGTGCCTACTTATGCTCATTTCTTTCACCTTGCTCATGCCTTCTGGGAGAACATTCTACTCATGAAAACCTGGTGCAACCTGATAGGGATATCTCTTAGCAGACTCCCACAAACCTCTACTTTAGCCAAATTACCCTTTTCTACTATGCTTGGTGAAGACCCATATTTATTTAAGAAGTTAGCAGGTAGGTGCACACTCACTTTATTAATGAGGATCTTCAGGATTCTAATCTATGATGGTATTTCACATGTGGTAGTTGAAGGTTCTTAACACTTTGGGTGTTTTGGCCACACCTCATTTTATGGCAGAGTTCTCTACCTCACAAATTTTCCAGGAATGAGAACAGTCTGTAGGCCTCTTCTGTCAGATGAAAGTCCCATTGCGTTCTGATGTTTACTTTTGTTATATTTCTTTGTGTCAGTAGATCTCTGAAGAGATTTTTAAAATTATCATTTTGGCTTCCAGCCAAGATGGAGGCATAGGTAGATATGCTTCACTTCCTCAAATAACCAAAAGAAGGATAACAACCAATTAAAAAAAAAAACAAAACAAAACCAGAACTGCTAGAAAATCTAGCTGTATGGAAGTCTGACAACCAAGGAGTTAAAGAAAAAACATTCATCCAGATTGGTAGGAAGGGCAGAGACAGCAGCCAGGGTGGAGAGCACATGTGGTAAGGAGGCAGCTGGCAGACTGGGCAGGCAGGCAGGGGTTGGTAGACTGGGTGATTCCACATTTGCATGCGGATAAAGTGGGAGGAACAAATGAGGAGCGAGACAGACCACACAAACCAGGGTTCCAGTGCCAGGAAAATAAAGCCTCAGAACCTCTGGCTGTAAAAATATGGGGTGGTTGTGATGGTGGGTAGCAGTCACTGGTGGTTGCCAGTCACACAGAAGAGTCTGTTGGAGGGGCCCATGGGGACCTAGAATGTACATAAGCTCACACAACTGGGAATCAGCACCAGGGCAGCAATTCCAGTATAGGAAGCAGGGGAAGTGATGGAAAGTGGGGTGAGAGCTGAGCAAGCAGCACCATTCCCTTGCTGACCCTTCCCCCACATACAATGCCACAACACAGCAAAGTGGGTTGCTCCGCCCTAGTGAATACCCAAGGCTTCGCCCCATACAATGTAACAGGTACACTGAGACAAAGAAATATGGGCCAAATGAAAGAACAGATCAAAACTCCACAAAAAGAACTGAGCAGGGAAGGAACAGACAACATATCAGATGCAGAGTTCAAAACACAGGTAATCAGGATGCTCACAGAAATGGTTGAGTATGGACGCAAAATAGAGAAACAGTGAAGGCTATACAGAGTGAAGTAAAGCAAAATATACAGGGAACCAACATTGAGGGAAGGAAATCAGGACTCAGATCAATGATTTGGAAGAAAAAGAAGAACTAAACATTCAACCAGAACAGAATGAAGAAAAAAGAATTAAAAAAAAATGAGAAGAGTCTTTGGAACCTCTGGGACAATTTTAAATATTCCAACATCCAAATCATAGGGGTGCCAGAAGGAGAAGAGGAAGAGCAAAAAATTGAAAACTGATTTGAAAAAAATAATAAAAGAAAACTTCCCCAATCTGGTGAAGGAAATTGACATACAAGTACAGGAAGCTCAGAGAGTCCCAAACAAGTTGGGCCCAAAGAAGAACACATTAAGACAAGCAAAATTAAATTGTCAAAGATTAAAGACAAAGAGAGAATCTTAAAAGCAACAAGAGAAAAGAAGAGAATTACCTCCAAATGAGTTTCTATAAGACTATCAGCTGATTTCTCAAAAGAAACCTTGCAGGCAAGGAGGAAAGAAGTATTCAAATTCATGAAAAGCAAGGACCTACATCCAAGATTACTCTATCCAGCAAAGCTATCATTTAGAATGGAAGGGCATATAAAGTGCTTCCCAGATAAGGTCAAGTTAAAGGAGTTCATCATCACCAAGCCCTTATTACCTGAAATGTTAAAGGGACTTATCTAAAAAAAATGATCAAGACTATGAACAAAAAAATGACAACAAACTCACAACTATCAACAACTGAGCCTAAAAAAAAAACAATGAAAACAAACTAAGGAAACAAAATGGAAATCAGATGGAGGGTTACCAGTGGGAAGGGAGAGGGAGGAGAATGGAAGAAAAGGTACAGGGAATAAGAAGCATAATTTGTAGGTACAAAATGCAGGGAGAGGTTAAGAATAGTATAGGAAATGGAGAAGCCAAAGATGTTAATATGTATGGCACAGGGAACTGAACTAAAGGGGGAATGGAGGTACTGGGTGGAGGGGGATAAAGGGGAGAAAAAAAATGGGACAACTGTAATAGCATAATCAATAAAATATACTTAAAAGTAAAAATAAATTGGAAAAAATTATCATTTTGTATCTTGTTTACTTTGTAAAACTGTTACTAAGGTGAATACAATGATCTTTTCTGAATTCCTATGTCTGAAGTTAAGGTGTGCTCTACCATATATATTATGGCTATGCCTCCCAGTGTACCATGTTCAGCTGA
>VMDR010030316.1:0-12419 GCA_007922815.1 Macrotus californicus
CTATATATTAATCATAGTTGATAATATCTTTTCCTCATCATATAAAATTCATATTACCTTTGAACCAAATGATACTAATTGTACCATGATGTCTTGGAGCTGTAATAACTAATGATATTTATTTTGTACTTAAATTTGATATTTTCTTTAAAAATAAATGAACTTTAAATATATTGAGAAAGAAGAAACAGTTTCTTTAAGTGAAAGTGGATAATTGTTAAAAAACAAAAAGGATTGCCTTGGCTGATGTGGCTCAGTGGACTGAGTGCCGGCCTGTAAACCAAAGGGTCACTGGTTCAATTCCCAGTCAGGGCACATGCCTGGGTTGTGGCCGGGTCCCTGATAGGGGGTGTGCTAGAGGCAACCACACACTGATGTTTCTGTCCTGGTCTTTCTCCCTCCTTTGCCCTCTCTCTATAAATAAATAAATAAAATCTTTTTTTTTAAAGGATAAATTGCTTCCCCCCCACAATCCCACATTTTCTTACATAAATATTCCAAATATTTAACATGGTTATTTAATGCCATTTCCATTAATATAATCATAAACAAGCAAACTACTGCTTCATGTGTACTTATACTGTCAAAAATTACATTTTAAAATTAAGGAAGAAATTATTTGGAACCCTTTAAAGCATTTTACAGATTTTTTGATAACTGACAGATTAGACATTCCTGATACAGTCACTTGTATAATATTAGTGGTTAAAGCACAATTGATACAGACTTTCTAGTGGGCAAATTGGCAGAATGTATCAAGGCCTTAAAGGTATATAACACTTTGACCCCACAGTTGCATTTACAGGAATTGATGCTGAGAAAAGAAGTCATGGGAGTGCAGAGATTTGGTTACAAATGTGTTCATCACAACATAGGTTTATAATAGTTAAAAGTTGGTAGCACCTTAAATATCTAAAACTTGAGGACTGACCCAATAAACTGTAATATGTTATACCCATACAGTAATGTAAAAGAAAACATTAATAAGAATAAAGCTCTCAGTATATTGTTCATTGATAAAAGGAAGTTATAAATCTGTACGTACAGGAGACTTTTTATTTTGTTAAAGAAACGTAGTATTATGCTATATGCAGAGAAAAGAGAGTTTCATGTCAGTGTTAATGGTAACAGCAGCAGGACAATGGGTAACTTTTGTTTTGTCTTTATGCTAAGGTTCTGTTGTGAACATGTGACTGAAGTTCAAGAATAAGTAATAATAGAGTTTAGAGTTTTGACATCTGCTGCTTTTTAGATCAAATCATAATATTAGCCTAAATTATGTTTTGCAGAAAGTATATAGGCAGCAACAGAACAGCAACATTTTCTTTCTGGCTGACCGAACAGAAATGCTTTGTGAAAGCAAAAGTAAGTTATTTTGGCATATTTTGTAGAAATGCACAGTCAGTCTTTTGTAGTCTTTCTGTAGAAATTCATGTTAGTACCTACATTATACTGTCTATATTAGACTGTTTAAATATATATCTAAATATTGGGAGGTGGTACACCTGTTAATAAATTTAATGCAGTAGTTTTGTTTTCTTCAAGTTAGCCTTCCAAAGATGGGTTTATGGTAAAGGTGAAAATCAAATAAAAATACACAAGCTGTGTTAGAAAGTCCTAATTATTAAAGTGTGCTTTAGAGTTTGAGATAGATCTAGTATAAAAAACTGTTCTACCACTTTCTGAAACCATTGTGACTGCATGAATTACTTTAAGCCTCCAAAGTCTGTGGGATTTAAATAAGATGGTATACATAAGAGTGCACGGCCTAGTGTCTGAGCCAAAATAAGCATTTATTATACTGAAACTATGTTCCTAAAAACTAAATATGCATCATGAGAAGCCTGTTGTAAATTATTATTTACACTAATACACTGCATTATACTCAAATGGTTTGATCTTGGAAAATATATTGTCCTGTGAATTACTAGGTAAAGGTGTAAGAATTTTTATTTTACTTCATATTCTTTTCTTTTCCCATCTCCCCACAGATATATTGGATGAGCTGAAGAAAGAATACCAAGAAATAGAAAACTCAGAGAAGACCAAAATCAAGAAATAGTCAACTTGATTTCACATAACAATGTGTGGCATTTGTTGTTCTGTAAGCTTTTCTATTGAACATTTCTGCAAAGATTTGAAAGAAGACTTACTGTGTAATCTTAAACGACGGGGACCCAATAGTAGTAAACAATTGTTAAAGTCTGATGTTAACTACCATTGTTTATTTTCTGGTCATGTCCTTCACTTACGAGGTGTTTTGACTGCCCAGCCTATGGAAGATGAAAGAGGCAATGTGTTCCTGTGGAATGGAGAAGTCTTTAGTGGGATAAAGGTTGAAGCTGAAGAGAATGATACTCAAGTAATGTTTAATTATCTTTCCTCTTGTAAGAATGAGTCTGATATTTTGTCACTGTTCTCAGAAGTTCAAGGTCCTTGGTCTTTTATATATTATCAAGCATCTAGTCATCATTTATGGTTTGGTAGGGATTTTTTTGGTCGCCGTAGCTTGCTTTGGCATTTTAGTAATTTGGGCGAGACTCTCTGCCTCTCTTCAGTTGGCGCCCAAACATCTGAAGTGGCCGATCAATGGCAAGAAGTTCCAGCTTCCGGAATTTTCAGAATCGATCTCAAATCTACTTCCATTTCCAAATCTGTGGTTTTAGAATTGTATCCTTGGAAGTACATTTCTAAGGAGGATGTTATCAAAGAATGTGTTGATAGCCTGACTCAGATTTCTGCAAACTTGCCAACGTTTGTATCAGTGGTAGCAAATGAAGCCAGATTGTATCTAAAAGAACCTGTTGTTCCTTTAAATATGATGTTGCCACAAGCTTCATTTGATAGTCATTGCAGTAATATTTCCAACATCTCACCTGCAAGAGAGACCCTTCAGGTCTTTCTTGCCGATGGACACAGGAGAGAAGTAGTTCAGCAGTTCATTGATGTCCTGAGCACTGCAGTCAAGAGACGAGTCTTGTGTTTACATAGGGACGAATACCTGATGACACCACGTGAGGTTTTGAAAACTTGTGATAGGAAAGCAAATGTTGGAATCCTGTTTTCTGGGGGTATTGATTCCATGGTTATTGCAACCCTTGCTGACCGGCATATTCCTTTAGATGAACCAATTGATCTTCTTAACGTGGCTTTCATGACCAAAGAAAAGACTGTACCAACCAGTTTTAACAAGAAAAGGAGGGAACAGAAAAATTGTGAAACACCTTCTGAAGAACCTTCTACAAATGCTGCTGCTGCTAGTCCCGATAAACAATTCATTGTGCCAGATCGAGTCACAGGAAGAGCAGGACTAAAGGAACTACAAACTGCTAACCCTTCTCGGATTTGGAATTTTGTTGAAATTAATGTTTCTCTGGAAGAACTGCAAAAATTAAGAAGAACTCGAATTTGCCACTTAGTTCAGCCCTTGGATACAGTGTTGGATGATAGTATCGGCTGTGCAGTCTGGTTTGCTTCCAGGGGAGTCGGTTGGGTGGTGACCCCGGGTGAAGTGAAGCCCTATCAAAGCAGTGCGAAGGTATGACAGCACTTCCGCTCAGAAGAACTCCTGAGTCCTAATCTTGGTCCTTCAAGCTTTGGCATTTAAGTTGTGACAATATAGCATATTTTAATTGCATTTAAACTATAATACAGTGTATATGACTTTAAAAATTGGGCACATTTTACTATTTTATGACTTTGCCTTGTGGATTTTCTCTGAAAATGTTATCTTTGAAGTTATAAATTTTTTAAGCTTTCATTTTCTTTACTGTATGGTAGATAACATGTTTATACGGATTTCTTTAAACCTCTATAGGTAGTTCTTACTGGAATTGGTGCAGATGAGCAACTTGCAGGTTATTCTCGTCATCGTGTCTGCTTTCAGACCCATGGGCTGGAAGGATTGAATAAGGAAATCAAGATGGAGCTGAGTCGAATTTCTTCTAGAAATCTGGGTCGTGATGACAGAGTTATTGGTGATCATGGAAAAGAAGCAAGGTAACACCAATTCTCTGAGTGTTATGTAATTTTGTAAAAATAATAGACTGTAAAAGGAAATTTTTAGGTTCCTTTTTTCTTTGGAGACTGTTCAAGTGAATAACTGTAGCATCGGTAATATCGTGGCTTTATATAGCAAACACAGATAGCAACAAAGGAAGCTGTGTCATTCAGTTTTAAAAAGAAGACATTTGTTCAAGTAGGTTAATTTATTAAGTAGTAGTTTATTATAAGCATTCAAGAACAGGAAGTCCAAATACGCTTTGTGGGATTTAGAACATCCTGATACACCAACTCTGAGACTTCATTGTTTCTTGTTTCTGTTCTTTTCCTCCTTCCACTGAGCTGTGGTTGCGTTTGTGACATTGTCATTCTTATGTTGCCAGTTCTGACACATGTAAAATTTTGACCACTGTGTCATGATTCTAATTTTCAAAATTGCGTTATAAAGAGATAATGCCACAATACAAAGTCTGTGAAATGTTACTCCTTTTGAAGGGTATGTGTGTATGAGAGAGAAAGAGAAAGAGAGGTGGGGGGAGAAATTCAGTCTGTTATTTCAGCTAGGTCAAGGAAAAGGAATTTATTTTATTTAGTGAAAGCTGTTCATTGTAAAGGACCCATATGATACCCTCAGGTAAAAATGCATGTGAAAAATGTTTAAAACATTGTGATTTAACAAATAACATAGTGGCCAGATCTAAAAAATTTGTTATGTACTTTTGCATATACATTAACAGTAATCTATTGATTAGATTCTTAATCTAAATATTCTTTTATAATTAATTCATTTTTATAAAATAGTCTGTATAATAAATGCCTTTACCCTTCTCAATCTCTTTTCTTGAGCTAGAATCCAATATAGTGAAATACAAACACTACTATATCTGTATTGCATTTTGAGGAACTGGGAGGAAAGAGAGCATTACAGTACAATATTTTAAACAGAAAAAAGAACAATTTTATAGGAAAACAGGAAAGCCAAAAGAGCAGAGAGTTATTTTTAACATCTAATACTTTGTTCTGTTATATCAATTTAAATGGTTTAAATGTAATTAAACTGTTTGAGTACTTAAAGTTTAAGTTCAGGATTGTAGAGCCCTTCTGTATTGGTCTCATATCCTTAAAGTTCAATTTCTTAAGACATGATAAAGACCAGATAGAGATTGAATTGACTTAAGACCATGCTTATTTAAGACATCCTCAGACATGCTCAAATATATCTTGTGAAACAATTTGAAATTATTTCTTGATACCATAGGTCTAATTTAATTATTTATTGAGGCAAATTTTTTTCGTAGCATACATATTAAAATTATGTATTACGAAATACTTTTTTATGTGATTAAATTTTAGCTGCAAAACTGTGTAAATAACCAGAATATTTTTATTTTTTTAAAGATGGTATTTATTTTTAGAGAGAGTGGGAGGGAAGGAGAAAGAGAGGAAGAGAGACATCAATGTGTGGTTGCACCCCTCAACCAGGGATCTGGCCCACGACCCAGGCATGTGCCCTGACTGGGAATCGGAACTGGCAACCCTTTGGTTTGCAGGCCTGCACTCAGTCCACTAAACCACACCAGCCAGGGCTGAAGAATATTTTTAATTGAGGAAAATAGTACCTTGAAAAATTAATTTTATACTGTAAATTATAACATTGAATAAAATACAAAAGTACATAATAAAAGAAGTAATTATAACATTGATTTTATATTTTACAGTGTTTTTATTTATCTATTTATTTTAGATTTCCTTTTCTGGATGAAAATGTTGTCTCCTTTCTAAATTCCCTACCAGTTTGGGAAAAGGCAGATTTAACTTTACCCCGTGGAATTGGTGAAAAGCTGATTTTGCGTCTGGCCGCGGTGGAACTTGGTCTTACAGCCTCTGCTCTTCTGCCAAAACGGGCCATGCAGTTTGGATCCAGGATTGCAAAAATGGAAAAGAATAATGAAAAGGCATCCGACAAATGTGGAAGACTCCAAGTCATTTCGTTAGAAAACCTTCCCATTGAAAATGATATTAAAACATAATGTTTCACAATGTAATAACATTTGCTAAATAATGATTATATAAAAATAAAACACTGCTGCTCTATCGTATAATGTAGTAATTTTAAACTTCATTATGTGAACTTTTACTTAACAATACAACTTAATATAACCAATTTAGTTCATATTGACAGCCTACAGAAAGAATGAGAACACTTGAAAGAACAACTTTGGTATTTTAAGCTGTGATATTCACATTGTTTTCAATGCTGACATGGTTAAGGTCCCACCAGCAACAGAAGGCAGCTTTTGCTGACTCTTTTCATCATGGTAGCTACGTCCAAAAGTCGCTGTTTGTTGTCAGGGTCATGGCTTACATGGGACCCTATTTGACAGGTGAGAGAACTAAGGTTTAGCAAAGCTAAACTATTGGCTTGAGGTTCATGCTCCTGAGCAATACTTGGTGCTTCTGTTACATTTCGTTAGGCAACTCATTTCCCACTCTGAGAACATTTGAAGACTATTTTAAACATTCTCTTGTCTCATAAATCTCTGCCTCCCTCTCTTTGCCCCATTCTCAGCTCATGACCTGGGCTTTTCACAGAGAGATCAGTCATCGAGCCAAGAAGGGCCTCTACTTTCCAACACCAAAACTTCTGATGCACCTGTAGATACACCTATTCTTTTCTCCCTTCGTGCCATTGGAAAAGGAAATGTGTCCGTCCACCCATCAAAAGGCTGTGTCTCCACATGTTCTCCGTATCTCGATCCTTCCTACTTTTCAGGAATCATACTCTCTCCAACATCTTCAGCCTCTTTGCTGTAGGGTCTTTCCTATCATTTAAATATTTCAGTCTATACCAATTTAAAATATACATTTCTAGTCCTTCATCTTCCTCTATTTACCATCTTCCTCATTTTACCATCCACACGCCCCCTCCACCTTTTCACCTGATTCACTCAACTCCACTCCAATCTGACATCCACCCACATTATTCAGCTGTGACCACAATACTAAAACTACTGCTGGGGATCTGCCCCCAATTAGGGCTGACATGCTTTCTGAATATGGACATGCTTTGATTCTTTGAGTCATAGAAAGAAATATTGGTACATTTATGACAGAATTGTCAAAGACTTTCACATGCCCTGAATTTATTCCCTGGTGAATACAATGTTGAAACCAGATTTAAATATTACCTGAATAGCTTTCATCTCTAGCTAAAGACAGACAACTTCCAAGTATCTGGTACTGAGTACTAATTTGACACTGCTCGTATTGGGAGTGGGTAACTTAAGAGGTTTGCCTAGCAGCCTAGAGTAGACTATATTAATTTTTATAATAATACAGTTCAGTACTAAAAACAGCTATCATATACATTATGCCTAATCAATTGAACCTCTAGGGAGTCTCCAGGTCACCTGCTCTAGCAGGATACTCTGAGCATGTTTGTTTTTGTTGGTTTGTTTTTTCTGTAGTTCCCAGAGGGCCTGATAGTTTACAGCCTTGCTAGTTAATTCCATAAACACTTGGATAAAGTTCTGTGTTAATCCTTAAACAAAGGAACAATCTTGCGGAAGGTTTGAGACACTTGGAACAAACCATATGGGTAACTGAATAGGAAACATTTTGTGTAGAGGAATTTACATTTTTGTTCATGCTTTGTAACTGCAAACATTGAAATCTCTTAAAAGCCATGATTTTTGACATCCCCTTTCCCAGCCCATGGTCTTGGTTAGCTTTCCTTCCTGTGCTGTCCATACATCTGACATCTGTCACACTGTTTAAATAAACCTGTATGATCATCCGTGGGGCTTGGGGCTTGGTGTCTGCCCTGTGTTCCAGGTTCTCCAGTGCACAACACAGTGCCTGGCTCATAATAAGCGGTTCATAAATGTTCAAGAATGATGATGGAGGTGGGATTCCAACTCAGGAACTACCCTAGAGCCTGGTGCCCTCGCCTCTGCCACTTTGTTTTTGTTTTCTTCGCTGAGACAAATAGTGAAGGTAGAAAGGAACAGAGGCCAGGTAACCAGAACATGAGGAGTGGATGAATTCTAAAGAGGGGGCGGGGTAGAATGGAGGCGGTGCCCTTGTACGGGAAGAATCTGAGCAGTCATCCGCGGAGCCCTAGGCGCGAGGACCAACGGCTCTGACCCCTGCGTGGGAGGCTGGGTGGAGGGCTTCTGAGGGAGGGCGGCCACACGGAGCGAGCAGGCCTCCCCAGGCTCTCGCCCAAGTGGGCCTCCTGTCGGCAGATTCCCACCCAAAGAGAAGCCATTCCTGATGATCACTGTCTCCGGCCCCCAGGAATATCCCGAGGACCCGGGTGGACGCAGCTTCCCTGTCCAGGACAAGAAAACAATCATCTCAAAGTAGGTTTCTACACTTTCTCTTGTCTCTTCCCCTTTCCCTTCTCCGTGTGGGCATAGGCATTGGACTTGCTCATGGACAGACCTGGGTTGGTCCTGATTCTGAAGCTGTGAAACCTTAGTTTGGTGTGACCTTCTTAGTTGCTATTTCTGCCTACACAGTGGGGGTACTTACTCTCTGAGCCGAGTTCTCAGAGTGCCCTGATGGCATCAGCATCGCCTCTTAACTTTTCAGAAATGCAAATTCTCTGGCCCCACTCCAACCAACTGAATCAAAAACTCTAGGGTAGGGTCCAGAAATCTGTTTTAACAAGTCCCAGGGGTGATTTCAATGCAGGCTAAATTTTGAGAACCACTGTAAAAAAGGGGAGGGGACAATTAAATTAAATTAAATTAAATTAAATATTGGTATGAAGAGTTAAACAAATAGTAATGTTCAGTAAATAATGGTTATGATTATTATTATTCCAGGAACAGAGAAGTAGTTAGTTAGTTAGTTAGTTACACAGAAACAAAGTTAAGCAGGCAATTCTTTCCTTTTCTTTTAAGCAGATCTTTATGTTCTTGCTTTTAAAAATTAAAATAAAAAATAAGTATATGCCAAAAAGCCCCTCCAACAAAAAATAGCTATGCAACATTAGCTTCTCATATATAAACTTACATTTCTTTTTGACATACTTATTAGTGTCTTTTGACTTCTTTAGAAAAGCAGAACATGATTAATGTTAAAGGTCTTACTATTTTAATTGTTTTAATTCAAATTATAACTTTTTTATGCTGCAATTGGCTTAAGATTGAAAAGTGTAATGGCCCTGGCTGGTGTAGCTCAGTGGATTGAGCACAGGCTGCAAATCAAAGAGTCTCCAGTTTGATTCCCAATCAGGGCACATGCCTGGATTGCGGGCCAGGTCCCCAGTGTGGGCCTTGCGAGAGGCAATCACACATTGATGTTTCTCTCCCTCTCTTTCTCCTTCCCTTCCCCTCTCTCTAAAAATAAATAAATAAAATCTTTTAAAAAAAAGAAAAGTGTAATAGATCTACCACATGACTCAGCAATTCCACCTCTGGGTATTTATCTGAGGAACACGCAAACACTAACTTGAAAACATATACACACCCCCATACTTATTGCAGCATTATTTACTGTAGTCAAGATATGCAAACAATCTGCATCCAACAACACAATGGAATATTATTTAGCAATAAAAACGAATGAAATCTTGCCACTGTGACAACATAGATGGACCTAGAGGATGATATGCTAAGTGAGGTAAGTCAGACAGAGAAATAGAAATGCTGTATGAGTTTTACTTATGTGTAGAATATAAACAAAATAGAAACAAACTCATAGACACAGAGAACAAATGGATAGTTGCCAGAGGAGAGAGGGGTGGGAGAATAGGTGACAGAGGTGAAGGGGGAATAAGAAGTACAAACTTTCAGTTATAAAATAAATAAGTCACTTGGATGTAGCATATAGCACAGGAAATAGAGTCAATAATGTAATAACTCTGTACAGTGGCAGAAGGTTGCTAGTTGTATGGTGATCATGTTGTGAGGTCCATCAATGTAGAATCACTATGCCATATACCAGAAACTAACACAATATGGTATGTCAACTCTAATTTTATTGCTTGTTTTTTTCCTTTTATTTATTACAGAAAATTCAAAAAGGACACACCAGAATTAATTAGAAATGTTAAAACTGCCCAAAAAAGGATTACCTAGATTTGATCAAATTCAAGATGAAGAAACCTACCTGGAAAATTTAGCAGTGCAGAGAAATGCTTCTGCTTTTTTTGAAAAATATGATCGGAGTGAAATACAAGAGTTGCTAACTACTGCACTAGTCAGCTGGTTGTCTGGTAAAGAAGATGTCCGCTATCAACTGGACATCCCAGGGGGAATTATGAGTCAAATGAATAATGTGGCCTTCAGCACTGCAATCCTGCTGACTCCGGTGGACCCTACTGCCCTCTTAGACTATAGAGAGGTCCACCAAATCATAAGGGAGTTGGCTGTTGGGATTTATTGCTTGAATCAAATTCCTTCAATTAGTTTAGAAGCTAATTATGATCAGAGTTCTTCTTGTCAGTTACCTCCAGCTTATTATGATACCAGAATTGGGCAAATTCTGATCAACATTGACTACATGCTGAAAGCCCTCTGGCATGGAACATACATGCCCAAAGAGAAACGGGTCAGATTCTCCGAAATGTGGCGTACCGTCTTAGACATTGATCCAGATGGAAAGCCTCAAACAAATAAAGACATTTTTACAGAGTTTAGTTCAGCAGGTAAGAGAATTTAATACATTTTATTTTTATTAGAAGCCACTTAAAAAAACTGTAAGAGAAAGAGAATTTTTCATTGAAATTTATTGGGGTGATGTTGGTTCACAAAACCATGCAAGTTTTAATTGTACAACTCAGCAAAACACCATCTGTGCACTACATCATGCCTTCATCACCCAAAGCAAAGTCTCTGTCCCCATCTATCTTCCTTTGCCCACCTCCACCTCCCTCCACCCCTCTTTCCTTCTGGCTATCACCGTGCTATTTTCTGCATCTGTGAGATAGATAGATAGATAGATAGATAGATAGATAGATGATAGATAGACAGATGATAGATAGATAGATAATAGATAATAGAAATAGGTACTTTTTTCTTAATCCCTTCACCTTCTTTCATTCAGCCTCCCAACCCCTCTCCCCTCTGACAGCTGTCAGTCTGTTCCATATAACCAGGCCTCTGTTCTATTTTGTTCATCAGCTTATCTTGTTCCTTAGATTCCACAGATAAGTGGGATCATATGGCGTTTGTCTAGCTGGCTTATTTCAATTAGCATAATTATCTTCAGGTCCATCCATGCTGTCATAAAAGGTAATTTATCTATGGTTCAGTTTTAGGTATTTAGCCAAATTTCTTAAAAGAGATTTTTTTAAACCGAAGAATTCTTTCAATAAAATTTTAATTTTTTCAGTGTTACCAGAAGTTATGTTTTAAGTCAAACAGCTTGCCTCTCTCATCTTAATCTCCGGTTTCTGCAGAACAGATCAGATTTCAAAAACCTGATGGAGAATTTTCAGTTTATACTTTTTGTCTTACAGGGCCTATGTAGGAAAATCCACAATAAAGCCAAGGATAGGTGGAGTACAATGAGAAAAATCTTCAACCTTGAAAACTAAATGATTACCAGATTTGTCAGCCATCCACATTGTCATTTTTATAAACCTCAAAAGTGAATGATATAGGAATTGAAATTAAGGATAAATAATGTGCCTCAGCAATCCAAGCTTTGGTATTTTAGTAGCATTTTGTTTCATGAATGTTTATCCTTGATGTACCTAATTTTTAAATTCCCCCCTTGTCATGGCCATACTTCTCTAATGCCTGTGTATAAACAATAGATGCCACTAAATTCTGGTGCTTCCCCTTTAGCATATCTAGGTTTTTATCAAAGTTTTAAGAAGATTTTTTTCCCCACAGTTCTTTTGCAGCAAGCCACGTGGAATGGGGAGTGAGACGGGAAATGTGTGACACTATTTCTAATGGCTTTCATTGATCAAATATATTTAATCATTTTCTAAATAAATTTCTATAGTTTGGTGGCACAGGCTTAAAAACAAGTCTCAATTCTAATAAAAAAAATAGAATTTAACTTAACTGGAGGAGAGAGCCTGACAATTAATTTTATATATATCTTATCATATCTGAAACTGAAAAAGGAAGACAGCTCATCCTTCAGAAATAAAATGTCACCCAGATGGTGTGGCTCAGTTGGGTGGGCATTGTTCCACAAAGTGAAAGGTGACTGTTTTGATTCTTGGTCAGAGCACATGCCTGGGTTGTGGGTTCATCCCAGTCGGGGAGTATATGGGAGGCAACTGATTGATATTTCTCTCTTACATTGATGTTTCTCTCCGTCCCTTTCTCCCTCCTTTCCCCTCTCCCTAAAAATAAATAAAATTTTTAAAAATAATATTCTAATGTTTTATTCAGTCTATTTTGATACATAATCTTAATATGGCAAGAAGTTTTTGCACAATCTTACTA
>VMDR010030317.1:0-12433 GCA_007922815.1 Macrotus californicus
ACATATAGCACATAAATAAGCCAGGGATGATACATATTAATACTTAACATAATTGCCCAGTAATTATGGATGAGGTCCAATTATTCGCTTCTCAAAAACACTTATAACCCTACTTCATCAGATAGGGTAGATTAGGTTTGAGTGAGTAACACACAAATTAATATATTTCTCAGTTCTACAACAAAGCAGCACGTAAGTGCAGGCCACTAGGACAAGTCTCATCCACAAAATAATTCACGGCCCTGAGCTGATGGAAGTTTTGTTATCATTAACATGCAGCTTTCAAAAAGACAACAGGTTATCAGCATCCCAGTCAGCATGGAAAGGAAAAGCAAGGAGGGGCACCTAGGAGCTTTGTATGGCAATGTCTGGAAGCAGCACATGAAATTTCCACTAGTTTTGCATTGTAGAAATGTAATCACATGGTCAGAACTACCTGCAGGTAAACTAATGATATAACATAGTTGTGTGTCCAGGTACAAAGGAGACAGCAATCTCTGTCCCATTTACAAAGAATCTTCTTTCTGCCATCCCCCTAAACTACAATATTTATTGACACAATAAATATTACTATGCATTTAAAAGTTTATAAGCACCATATTGCACTGTCCATGAAGATGGAGGCCATAGGTATTCACTGAATACGTCACATGGTAGACTGTTTAATGGGCTGAAGAACAAACAAATAACAAACTTGGACCCCATCTCTATTATTTTTATTCATTTTTTCAGAAAAGCTGAATTTACAAGAACATCCTTTACAGCATAAAGAAGCAGGGAAGGATTCTTATAGTTCAGGCAATTCAACCCTCATTTCACCTACAAACAAGCAACGTGGTGCTGGTAAGGAGAGACTATTGCACAGGATGTTAAGGGAGGCTAGGATTGGACAGACCAGAGGTGAGCTCAATAGTTGTGCGCAGTAGTCAAAAAAAGGGTGCCCAGTAGAAAAAGTCAACAAAATGCTTCTACTTCATATTTAATGCCATCAGCAGAGAAAACAACATATTTTAATGGAAAAGCACTTAAAAGGACTGGAGCAAGAACAAGGACATACACAGAGACCAGTTTATTTGGGAAAAACAAGAGAAACAGGAAAGGGACGAAGGGGACAGGAGTTTTATCACAGATGCAGGGAGAATATGTTAGCATGAGACAGACAGGGACGTGATACATTACCAGGAAGGTGTTAAACCACTAATAACCTAGAAGAACAGTGCTGGGATCCTAAAAAACTGAACTTGAACTAGAGTACGGACAACCCAGCAAAACTTCATCATACCCACATACTCTCCTAGCCAATGTTCCCACATTCACACCAATTTCTCATCAGACCCATCCGCCCGCACTGTCCTCATCACTCATTCCCTCAATCATCCACAAGCAGCTAAACTTTCCATCCCTTACACACAGCTATCATTTCTCAGTCCTAAGACACTGGATTAGTATTCTCTGTTCTTCCATTTGGTGGAAATAAAAGGCACAATTTATACTGGATGTCTGTTTTTCCACTCATCCTATTTCTCTAACGGACCCCTGTTGCATGTTACGTTAGTGTGTTCATTCATGGTTTACGTACACCTCTGCATGAATACTCTTTCTTTATTGATTATACTTTTCTGAGTATTCAGGTTGCTTTCACTTGGCAACTGCTTGAAAAGGTGATGTTGTGGACATTGTAGCCCGTGTATTTTTTAGTATGGACAACATTTCCATTTGGGAATTAACTAGGAGTTACATTGCGAGGTCTGAGTTTCCAGTATTCCATCTGACCTCCGTCAGAACCCAATCTTCGATACTTCTGTTTGCTAATGTCATCACGTGTTACTGCACACGACAACTTACACACACTGCTCTGCACCCTCATTCACTGTGGTTCTTCACACTGTCATTTTTTCAAAGTCCACGCATTCTTTCTCTTACACATTGTGATATTCACATTCTCACGTTATAAAACTCTTCCCTAACATTCTACAAATACATTAGTTCACTAGGCTCAATAAGATTATTGTCAGTAACAAAATCCTGTATCTAATCCACATAATAAATAAAGCACAACAAAGCCATAATCGTAGGTAATGCAATCGGCACACATCAATAGATGCTGACCTAACTCACACACACACACACACACACACACACACACACACACACACACACAACTCAACCCCATATTCAGACTCCTAAACACCAAATCATTCACACAGCCAAACTTACCTGAATTTTAATAAACAGGTTAAGAACTTAAGGGCCAAGTATGTTACATTCACCATGCCTTTTTGCTATAAGCACAAATGATATACACAACAGACACATTTGTGGGAGATGATGATAACTTAATGAGTTAAATAAGAGCAGTGAGCTTGGTTAACAACGGCACAGGGACAGTGACATTGTCAGGATGAATAGACAATTTCTTCAGAAATAAAAATTAATGTTTACATTCCTTTCCATATATCTCCATGCATCTAGATTTCAATAGGAATAGGTAAACATACCCACTAGTACTTCACAGGACTTGTACCACATACGCCCTCATTGTGCAATTTGTCCTAAGGGAACTGAATTGGTATGTAACTTTGCGTTCGTGCATAATAGTTTTAGGCCTGGTCCTGAGTTTTAAGTTTTTGATAATCTAAATAGATCTCCAGAAAAATCACATATACGGTGCCCAATCCTATTTATATGCACCAAACACAACTTAATAAGGATTTATTATGTTTGGTATTAAATGGAATATGAAATTGGCAAGTCCTTATCATTTGTATGAGAACGAGTGTCATATGTGGTACATTGTCTGACATATTATGCCCTCTCTATGTGTGTGTTTGCAATTGACACACATCCCAGAAAAGTCCTCATCTCGATATTCTTCTTTATTATGCATTCCTCAGACATCAGGACCTTTGAAGAATATGCACCTCAGGTACTTGCAGAGGTGCCAGGCGGTGGTCCCACTGAAGAACGCTCATGTAGTTCTGAATATCTTTCATGTGTCTCCTCCCCGTTCAAGCTTGCTCCTCCTGATACCCAGGGTAAGGGATGATCGAAGGTGGGTTCTGAGCTTGTTCAAGAGATGAGCTCAGATGATCAGCCCAGTCCTTACTTATTCCCCTTCCCCTCACAAATAGAAATGCTTCAGGGCAGATGGACTAACACTAGAGCTTCTGCAGACAGACAAATTGGGAGTGTGTCTACAGGGATGGGGCCAGGTCCCTCAGCACCAGTCTCCAACACAGGGTCACTGGGGCTTCTGTGGGTGAGGCTGTGCATGGTGCCCATAAGTGTATGGGAGGTTGATCAGTATCCTCTCCCTAGATAAGCACAAACTCACACCTCAAAGTCATGCCAATATCTGTACCTCTCCGTAGCTGGGATGGCTCCATTTCTTCACCTATTCACTTCATCTCTCAAATACACATGCATTCTTTCTGCATCTATTTTCCCATTTGCTCGTAGCTTTACCTGGGTGCACCCTCACTTCTATCTCATCACATGATTATTTTCAGACTCACTCATTGACACATTCAATCCATAAACAATTCACATCCCCTCAAACAGATAGCCTGTTTTAAATCCCTCAGTTAAGCCAAACTCAAGAAAACTCAGATGCCCTGAAGGACATGAACTTTCATGTGTTGTCTTTCTAATCTATGTACCAATACAGCTACCAAGGCTTCAGACCCCCAAGGAGCTGAACATTCTGAGAGCTCACACTCACTTCTAACACTCTAAGTGGCTCTGTCACAGCCAGGACAAGGAACCGTGTCTGCACTTGTCTGCGTGTGCTGTCACACCTCATGACAACCATGCACATGCCCATTATCCATCTCCTGTTACCAACATTGAAAACATTCCCCAGAGATATCCCAGAACATACATATAATGCCACAAGAACACGCACATAATGTTCCATCCTTGTCACCACATAGTTATACCATGGAAACCCCTCAAAAGAAGCCTCCCACAACCAGAACTCTGAAATGTCACATACATCCCTGTACTTGCACTCCACATGCTCACATGGGGCATAGCCATCTAGAACTCGTAAAGTAGACTTCACACGCATATTGTGCTTTTCTGATGTTTCAAATTGACTTTCCTAGGAACCCATCCATTCCTTCAAAATGTTTTCTGTGTTGGATCCCATGGCATGCCTGTTTCTAAGTCAGCTACGAAAAGGAAGAGTGTGGAAGGGCTTAGGACATTTCTATAGCGATGCCTAGAAAGGACACATGTCATTTCCATGTGGTTTTCATTGGAGAAAGGCAACCACATGGTCAGAACTACCTGCAAGGGCAGCTGATAAATATGGCATAGTTGGAGGTCCAGGTGGGAAGGAGATAAACCATTTTGGTAATGTTTCCCAAGAACTTCTTTTGATGCAAACCCAGCCACCCAGTATATTTGCTGACACAACAATTAATACTGTGTATTTGAAAGTTTCATAGCAACCTTATTATGCTATCTGAGAAGATGAGGCCATGGGAGTGTACTGAGTATGTCACATAGTTGACTGCGATTGTCTGTTTAATGGACAGATGAATACAGAATTAAAAAACATGGACCACCTCTCTATTATTTTTATTTAATTGCTCTGCAATTAAACGTGAATTTAAAAGAAAATGCTTTGCAGCACAGACACAAGGCAATGGCCCTAACTCAAGCCTGGACAGCATTGGAGGGGTTTTCTCCTGCAGACAGCTTGTCCTCCATCTGTTCTAAAGAAAAGATCATGGGCGCTAGTAAGGAGGGACTATTGCATAGGATGCAAAGGGAGGTCAGGACCTGACAGAGCCCAAAGATGAGCTGAGTAATTCTGCCCGTGATGGGTACAAGGCCGCCAAGTAGCAAAAGTCAGCAAAATGCCTCTGCTTCTTCTTCTATGTGATCAGCCGTGGAAGCAATACATTCCAAGGTGGTGTGAGGGTGGGGGGGAGGGCACCTAAAAGGACTGAAGCAAGACTATGGAGAAGAGTGAAGAACTTACTTTCATTTGAGGAAATAATGGGTGCGGAACTAAGGGGATGAGAGTTTTACCAGGGAAGCATACAAGAAAATGTTACTATGAGCCAGTCAAGGGCACGTTATATGACCAGGAAGGTGTGAAATCACTTATAACTTAGAACATAAACGGTGGGATCCTCCAGAACTCAACAGAGGTAGAGTACTGCAATAACCCACCTATGTCCCAGCACACCCACATACTCTCCTAGCCAATGTTCTCACATTCACGTTCATTTCTCATCAGACCCATCCGCCCTCACTGTCCTCATCACTCATTTCCTTGAAATCTTCCACAAGCATCCAAATTTTCCACCCCTTATTCTCCTGTCCACCATACACAGAGTTGTCATTTCCCTTACTCCTGAGACACTTGACTAGTATTATCGGATTTTCAATTGGATGGAAATAAAAGGCACAATTTATACTGGATGTCTGTTTTTCCACTCATCCTATTTCTCTAACGGACCCCTGTTGCATGTTACGTTAGTGTGTTCATTCATGGTTTACGTACACCTCTGCACGAATACTCTTTCTTTATTGATTATACTTTTCTGAGTATTCAGGTTGCTTTCACTTGGCAACTGCTTGAAAAGGTGATGTTGTAGACATTGTAGCCCGTGTATTTTTTAGTATGGACAACATTTCCATTTGGGAATTAACTAGGAGTTACACTGCTAGGTCTGAGTTTCCCTTACTGTATCATCCCCACTTCATAACTCAATCTGCCATAGTGTCTTTTTCTAATGTAATCACATGTTACTGCACTTTTTAACTTACACACACTTGTCTCCACACTCATTTCCTTTGGCTTGTCATACCATGCCAGTTTTCACAGCTCCTAAGTTATTTCTATTATATATCTTGATGTTCACATTCTCACGTTATAACACTCTTCCCTAATATTTTACAAATACATTAATTTCACAAGGCTCAATGAGACTATTCTCAGTAATAAATAATTCCGTATCTAATCCACATAATAAGGAAAGCACACACACAATTCCATAATACAAGTAATGCAATCTGTACACATCAATAGGTGCTGACCTAACTTACACACACACACACACACACACACACACACACACACCCCACACACACACACACACACACATAAACTCAACCCCACATTCAGATTTGCAAACACCGAGTCATTCACGCATCCAAACTTAACCAAGTTTTAACAAACAGGTCATTAACTAAACACCATGTATGTTACACTCACCATATCTTTTTGCCATAAATGTGAATAATACTTATAACAGACACATTCCTTTGTATAACGATAATCTTAGTTTGTTAAATAAAGAGCACGAGTTTGGTTAACAAAGGCAGGGAGAGTGACATTGTAAGAGTGAATAGGTAATTTCTCCAGAAATAAAAATGTATCTTTACATCTCTCTCCACATATCTACATCCTACAGATTTCAATAGAAATAGGTAGACATACACACTGAGTGCTTCACAGGGCTTGTACCACATATGCCCTAATTGTGTAACTTGTCCTAAGGGAAATGAGTTGGTATGTAACTTTGTGTTGGTGCATAATATGTTTCTGACCTGGTCCTAAGTTTTTGATAATCTAATAGATCTCCAGAAATATCACATACAATATGCCGAATTCCACTGACATCCACCAAACACACAATTTTAATTAGCATTTACTTGTATTTTGGAGCTAATGGAATATCAAATGGGTAAGTCACCACAATTTATATTAGAGCAAGTGTTGTGTGTGGTAACGATTCCTGACTTATTTTGTCCTGTCAACATGTGTTTTTGGAATTGAAACAGATGAGAGAAAACATCTCATTGCGATGTTCTTTATTATGCATTCCCCAGACATCAGGAAGAGTCAGGAGTATGTGTCTCAGTCTGAGATACGTGTGGAGGCCCTAGGCTGTGGTCCCCCCAATGAAAGCTCTTCTAGTTCTCATCATTTAACCTGTGCCTCCTCCACATCCAAGCATTTCTCTCCTAAAAACCACAGTAAGGAATGATCAAAGGTTGGATCTGAGCTTGTTCAGGAGATGGGCTCAGATGATCAGCCCAGTCCCTACTTATTCCACTTTCCAATCACAAATAGAAATGGTTCAGGTCAGATGGACTAACACTAGAGCTTCTGCAGACAGACAAGTGCGTAGTGTGCTTTCAGGGATAGGGCCAGGACCCTCAGCACCAGTTTCCAACACAGGGTCACTGGGGCAGCTATGGATGGGGTAGTGCATGATGCTGATAAGTGTATGAGAGTTGAA
The DNA here is from genome assembly GCA_007922815.1 of Macrotus californicus. NCBI lineage: Eukaryota > Metazoa > Chordata > Mammalia > Chiroptera > Phyllostomidae > Macrotus > Macrotus californicus. Next base: position 7,263 of record VMDR010030317.1, read on the forward strand.
TCAGAACCTTCCCTGTCGATGAGCACAAACTCACATCCTCACAGTCATACACACACATCCGTACCCCTCCATACCTGGGGTGGCCTCATTTCTCTTTCTATTTATATTATTTCTTGAATACTCTTGAGTTCTTTCCCCATCTATTTTCCTATTTTCTGGTAGCATTACATAGGTCCACTCTCACTTCTATTGTTTCACCCAATTATTTTCAGACTCACGCATTTACATACTAAATTTATAAACAATTCACATCCCCTCAAACAGATAACGTGTTTTAAATCCTTCAGTTAGGCCAAACTCAAGAAATCTCAGATGCCCTGAAGGGCGTGAACGTGCATGTGTTGTCTTTCTAGTCCATGCGCCGCTACAGCCACCAAGGCTTCAGTCCCCCATGGAACTGACATTCTGAGAGCTCACACCCACTTCTTCTAACACTCTAAGTGGCTCTGTCATAGCCAGGACAAGGGACCATTCCTGCACTTGTCCACATGTGCTGTCACACCTCATGACAATCATGCACACACTCACTAGCCATCTCCTTTTACCAACATTAAAATAATCACTGAATATGTCCCAGAACATACACAGAACACCCCAAGTACATGTATATAATGCTTTTTCCTCATTCTCACACAATTATTCCATGGAAACACTTAAAATACCGCAGAGAATCGTGATCTATCACACAGATAATTTTCATTCCACATGCTCCCATAGGGCGTGGTCATCTTAACTTCTTTGTTCACACACATATCCTTGTTTTTTTAAGTTTGCAATTTTCTTTCCTAGGGACCCTTGTGACGCCTGCATCCATGGATCTGCAGCGAGCAGCGACTTCCTCTCCCTCTCCACCTGCCTCCTCTCCTTTTAGTTTGTTTAGTAATAATAAGCCGGGCACACCCTTAGTACCTGGGAAAGATGAAAGAGTCATGACAATTTATTACATGCGTGTACAAATGAAACGAGGCAGAGCTGTCTTAGAGGATCCAGAAGAGGGAGGATTGGAGCCCTCATCTAAAAAGATGAAGATAGAAGAAATGACCTACATTGAAAAGGTTTTTGAAAATATTCCTGTCTCTCAGAAGTCTACAAAGAGACGCCTAATTGACTGCAGGCCCTACTTAGACAGCAGAGCCCAGAAGAAAGAGAAGGTTGAAAGGCCAGCCAGGCCTCCAGCTCTGCAGCCGTATCACAGGGCCAGAAGCCCTGTGTGGCTGGAGGCCCGCGACAGTGGCTTCAGGTGCATGGCCTGCTGCCGCATCTTCCCCAGCTTAGAAGTCCTCTAGGAGCATGTGAAGCATGGGTTGAAGGAGGGCTTCAGTTGCCATACTTTCCATCTTACCTTGGCTTATCTAAAACACAAAAACTGGGAAGAGGAAGGAAAAAAAAGAACGCAACATTTCAGATGTCAGTAGGAAAAACCTGTTGCTGTGAAGACAACCGCATACTAAAAAAGACTGTTTTTCAGTCCTTAAAAGATAGGAAGTGAAGCAGGTTCGACTCTATGGAGGGGGCCTCATCTTCCTGAAGCAACGATAGTACTCACCCGTTTATACACATGTCTACCAAGGTCATTTCTATCACCATACCACCAATATGAGCAGACAATGCCTTCTAATACTGCCTACCACTTTCCCGAGGAAGAAGGCAGACCACACCATCCCAGATATTGCCTTCACTCTACCTGACTTCTCGGTGCACACCCCCACATGGATAACAGGTACCTGAATACATGTTGGATGCAAAAGCGTGTCAATGCTACACAACTTTAACAGTACAGATTATAATACTCCTCCCTTGCACTAACCCCACACTTCCATGAACATGGTGCTTGTTAACCATTTTTCAAATGTTTCTATATACTTTTCTTAAAATGAACATATACCTTGTCCCATATTTCCCTCTATTCACCTGCACAGTTATTTGGCTGGATGACTGACACTTTTAAATTGAGAGAGGAAAAGGTACTGCATGGATGGAACCAAAAGCAACTGTGATCCACTTCTTAGCTTCTATGAAATTGTGGAAATACAGGTGCATATGCACATCTTATACATACATATCCATGGAGAAGGATGGAGCACAGAACGGATGGTTTCAACACTATCTAATATGTATATATACAGGTGTCCAAAATGCCATAGTGCAGTTTTAAGCTTAATAACTTTAAAAGGGTAAAAGCTACAAAATTTTGAAAAACGTAACTTGCACATTTAATCATTTGCATGTCATTTACACTTTAACTTTGTACATTTTCAAAGATAAATTTTAATTTTTGTCACTCTGCCATCTTCAGAGGTTCAGAAACAAAAAATGAAAACTTAAAAAGTATTATTTATAATTCACAAAACTATACAGGAGAAGGGAAATATAAATAGTACCACTGTCAAATGACGATTTTTATAATTTGTAGCTTTTACCTTTTCCAAAATTATTAGGTTTAAAACTGCACTATGGTATTTTGGACACCTGTATATATACATATTAATTACTTTGAAACTATCCATTCTGTGCTCCATCCTTCCCCATGGAAATGTATGTATAAGAGGAGTATACACACCTGTGTGTCCCCAAGTTCACAGAGGCTAAGAAGTAGATCATAGTTGCTGTTGATTTCATCAGACTAGTATTTTTCACTCCATCCTTTGAAAAGAGGCCCTACATTCTGGCCAAATATATGGGCAAGACAGTCAGACTAGCCAAGTGAAGTCATTACTTCACTAATTGACTTTCATAATCAATGTAAGGGAAACATCCATGTTGGACCAATCTGTACTGATAACTTGGAAAACTAAGATAGAAGAGATAGAGATTGTGGGGGTTGCGGTGAGTTGTCCTGTGTCTGCAACTCACATTTAGGTTATTTCACTACTTGACTTGCTTCAACTCCTCTGTTTTGAAAGACCTGGCTGTTTTAACTGTTACTTTAACTCACTAAGTCTCCTCATTAACCCTTCAATAAATTTTTGTGTTTCTCCTTTTTGTGTTTAGCCTGAGTCATTTACTGTTGTTTGTAACACAATGTGCCTTGATTGATGCAAATTAGCTTCAACATGATAATTTCTTTCAGTTTAATAGCTGAAATGATATAACCTAGAAAGGAGTGCCACATGATATGCCTCTGACTTGATATTGAAACAGTACGGGATATACTGTACGTAATATGTACACTACATCTTTGATAAATTAGGAAGGTACATTAAAAATGCTTGGATGGGGTGGAGAGATTGAGCAAGAGGGAAAAAGGACTCATGGACATGGACAACAGTGTGGTGATTGCTGGGGGCAGGGGTGTATATAACAATTAAATAGTAATGGAAAAAATCTAATAAAGACTATGAAAATTTTTTTAAATGCTTGGGTGTGTAAACAAAATGACTTCAATATACAAAATGGATTTCAACACAGCACACCTGGGTTTGAATCCCTCACTACTACTTAGCAGCTTTACATACTTTACGAGTCAACGTTCTCATCTTGAGAATGGAGATGGAATCTCATCTTTTATTAAAATATCTTTTAATATCTAAAATAATAGTAATTGTGAGGCAAGGAGACACCGATAAAAGCCCCTCATGCAGTGTCAGGCATAGTTACTTGAACATTTGTTTTCATTCATTTTTGAGATTTACCTTCGGTTATCAGCAATTTGATTACAATGTGTCCAGGCAGAGTTTTATTTGTATGTTTTAGTTTATATACTTTGAGATTTGCTGAGCTTTAAAGTTTTTTTAGTTTTGACATAATTATAAGCTCACAAGAAGTTATATGAACGGTACAGAGAGGTCCCATGTTCCCATCCCTGGCTTCTCCCAACAATCACAGCACATAATCAAAACCAGGACAGCGGTCGGAACACAATGTCCTGACCACGGACCTTACTCAGAACGACCGGCTTTCCATGCATGCACTTTTGTATGTTTCATGTGTAATGAGGATGTTTTCTCACTGTGTAGATTTGCACACATCACTGCAATCAAGACACAGAAGTATCCCATCATCTCTCCTGCTTCCCTTTACGGTCACGTCTACCCTCTCTAACCCAGCATGTCTTCTTTGTCAACTGTCCACATAAGCAACAAACTGAGAAACGCGTCTTCACTCCTATCAGAGGTGAAGGCTAATTTCCTTACTACACAAAAAGTTCCATAAAAATAACTCTCCCCAAAAACACAACTAAAAAAATAAACATCGGAAAGTTTCACTTAAAAATACAAATAATCTTTAACATATGAAAAGGTAAATAATGTCACTCATTAAGTTACAATTATGTTTTCATCTATTAGATGATGTTGAAAAGTACGTAGAAAAATGGAAACTGATAGAAATATAAAGTAGTGCAACTTCAAAAGAAATAGGCAGTGTCAAAATTTTAAGTGTACATATTCTATTCTTAGGTTTAATTTTAAAAGTATATTTTTACATTTGAATATACAGACATACACATGTACACACATAAAATATGCTCATTGTGGCATTTTATAACAAAATTTTTATAGCAAAACAGTGAAAACAAGCTAATTATCATGAGATGACGGACTAAATATATTTACAGAGTGGAATACTAAAAAGCTCCAGATAGTTTTTTAAGTAAAAATTATCTTATATATACTATACTTTTATTTCTATAAAAATGTTCTACAAGCCTAGAATCTATATATCCATCCATCTTTATTTATTTTGTAAAGGCTCTGCTCATTGGATTTCTAGTTTTGTAAGGCCCACGATAAATGTGGATATTTGTAAATCTGATACTCTGTTTATGTGATTTTAATTAGCCACTGACTCTGCCCTAAATATTTATTAGATTTCTAAGCTTTAGTTGGATTGCTACCATTAAACATTCTCTGACTGTTGTATTGATGTAATGGTAATATGGGCTGATTGAATTGTTTTCCAGGACATTTATTTTAAGTTGTGAAGGTTAACGTCCAGTTGCTGTTCAGATAAAATTTCTCTCTAATATAAACACATGCCCCACATAAATCAAAATAGGTTTTGTTTTAGTAAAATTTATTTTGAACTTGAGAAACAGAATTATTTTAATGATAATAATTAGCAACAAGAAAATGAATATTTGAAAGAGATACTTGCACAAATCAAAATATTTAACAAATGGATCTATGAATTATACCATTTGACTATTGCAAATATTTGGCAAATAAAATTTT
>VMDR010030318.1:0-12430 GCA_007922815.1 Macrotus californicus
TGAGTATACTTTCACTCATTTTTCAGCTGCTTTGCATGTGTGCTGTGGATGTACTTTACTGCATTTATCCATAATTCTGTTGGCCAATGTTGAGATTGTTTCCAAGACTTCATTATTATGGTGTTACACTTAAGATTTTTCAACATGCACTTTTTTATACTTTTGCAACTATTTGTGCCATGTAGATATTTATGGCTTCAAAATATAATCAAAATACAAATATTTTTACTTCCCAATATTTATGCCTTGGAAGTAAAAAAGACACATTTTTGATAAATGCTGTCAAATTATTCTAAAGACAAGAGAGGCCAGTCGACTTTCTTTCTACACTGGCAACTGACAATGCTGTTTGCCAAGAATAACTCTAAATATTAATCTTATTAACCTTTCTAATCTGATAAGCAAAAAGCTCCCATGTCTTTGATTAGTTAGGTTAAGCTTCTTCTCGTGCGCTTGTTAATCATTTGTGTTCTTTCTCTGCGGTCTTTATGTTTTTTCTCATGTAAATTAGGTTGTTTGTTCTTTTTCCAGTGCTAGGAGCTTCTCATGAAGGCTTAATGTCACCCTTTGACTACATATGTTGCAAGTATTCTCTAGGTCTGTTGTTTGTCACATAATTTCGTTCATAGAATCATTTGTCATACAGAGATTTTAAATTATGAAGTCAAAAGTGCCTATATCCCTCTTATAGGAAGCTCACATTTCTAACATTTCTTCAATATAAATCTTTAGCACTTTAGTCACCGCTAGGCCAGCTGTCACAGTGATACGCTTTTCATTGAGAGTAAATCATTATAAATTTCAAATGCAAATTTAAACTTGCTGCTGATGCCATGAATAACAAAATCAATATTTATGGAGGAAATAAAATTCCCTTCTGATACTGTAGCAGATCAGGGAAGGCTCCAGAAAGCCCAGGTAAAAAGTATTTCAAATTGCAACTTGTGATAGGATGGGAAATCTCATGTTAAAAAGCATAAACAGTTTTACAAATTCCAGCTTCTTGCAGGTATGTTCGTGTCTCTCAAAAATGTATTGCTTGTCCGTGGTGCTCAAAGCCTTGCTCTTAGGAGTCAAGATATTATGGGTGATTGTTAACAGATAAATGGTTGTTTAGCCTTTATTAGAAATCAACATCTTTGGATAAGCTTATCGATCATTTTGAAGAAGTGTACTACAAGAAGATTGAGATTTGTTATGTGAAATAAAGCTGGAACAGATCACGAACTTTGCTGCTGTAGAAAAATTGAGGTCTTCCAAAGGAATCACACTGGGTGGCTCAGGAAAGCCAGCAGTGAGTCAGAAAATATCAGTGGATAAAGGTGATGTGTGTGTCTGTTGGGGGTGTGGGGTGGTAGATAGTAAGGGGGAAAGGGAAGAAGAAGAGAGAAGAAAAGACTAAAGAAAACTCTTGAGAACTCCTTTTGTATTTAGGGCTGCTGTTACCTAGCTATTGTCTGATTTCTCTACTGCATTGTAAGAGGGTCAGTGTCCTACTCATGTTTGCGTCCCGAGCGACCGACACAGAATAGGTGTTCACAGACTGCTTGCGGCTTGTTTGCACATAAGTCTTGTTATATGCACCCTGCATTACCACACAGGAACACTTGTTAACTTGGTTCTTTGCGACTGGAACAATGATTGATACTCACTGAGGTGATTAAAGTTAAGAATAAAATTTAGCTTTGGGCATTACGATGGTCTGGTACTATACAATTGTTTGATTTAAACATGGAATTGGAAGAAAGATTTGCTGTTTGTGCTTAGAACCCAGTGCCCTTTTTAAGGTCTAATGCAGAGGTTTGAGATGCTAGCCAGGGCTTTCTATCCCAGTGGAACTTATCAGTTATGACAGGGATCAGCGGGGGTCTCTCTTTCTCCCCCTCCATCTTGTTGCCTTAAGACAGATGAAAATCAAGACTGTATCAGGACTAAAACTACTGTCTAAAATCACAGGTAATGAAAGGCAAACAAACAAGCAGCACACATCACCATTCCTTTACAATGCATTGTAGAAGTCTGTAAGAATCGATATATAGCTTATATTTTATGTATAGATATATGTAGATATATAGATATGAAGAGATATCTGTATAATCAGCTGGCTGAGGCATTTAGAGTCCTTATGTGAAAAGGACCCAGAAAGCTGAAATGGTTTCGATAGAAAATCACAGCTCAGAGCAAATCTGAAACTGATGTGGCAACTCCAGTGAGGTTATCCTATTTCTGAACAGTGACTTCAGAACCGGATCCCTTGGGTTAAAACTCCAACTTTGCAAGTTGGAATCATGACTGTGGGCAACTGGTGTAACCTTGGAGGCCCTCAGTTTCCTCATTTGTAACAAGGCGATAGTAGTAAAATCCACCCACAGTGATGCTCTGTGAACTAAGGGAGGGGATGCAAGTCACATACTTAGCATGGCGCTGGCTTGGTCACCATTATTCCCTGTTTGCCCTGAAAGCCGAAGCTATGCAAGGTTTGAGTTGGCATTTATGTGCCCTGTTCTTGGATTTCCACAAAGAATCCATATAACCATGAAATGTGTACTTTAGAGACAAAGGTGTGTTGTATGTCATAGTCTATATTCCCCAATGGAGCTTCAAGTAAAGAAATGATCTTGGGTACCCTATCCTGGGGCTCTGAAGTAAACACACAGTAAGTGATGCACTGAACAGAACACAGTAGGAAGAGAGGAGTCACTGATTCATGAGTGCCTGGGGGGGGCAGCTAACTGCTTTCCACACTTCACAGCCCTGGACGTGAATGCTCAGATGGCTTTTGATTTGTGCCTTACCTGCATAGGGAACTGCTGTGGTATAACTGAGCCCCATACTGATGTAGCTAAGTAGAAAAAATCTCTAATTTGCAGTCATTCAGGTTTATCAGCACAGCTTTGATATCCCAGAGAAGATAGATAAATGGGCAACAACCACAACCAAAAATTCAACATTTTTTATCAAACAGTATGCTTAGTGTACCCACCTTTCAGAAAAATTGTGTAACAATTTAAAATGCAGAGAAACTCATGGTATTTTCTTCTATTAAAAAATATTCATTATAGAATTCCTTAAAAAAAACAAGTTATTTTAGCATATGAAAACAATATTGGCTTACTCAAATTTATTGGTCATAGCTTCCCTTAGTATTTCTGGGATTGTTTGAAAATTTATTTTTATTGCTATCAAGTAACTCAAATTTCAGATCTTAACCTAGAATAAAATATGGCAAGGTTTATATATAGTTTGTATTTACAATGTTGTATTCCCCTCCTTTTCAAGCCTGTGGACCAATTTCCAAATAAATAATGTGAAATAAAGGCAAGGCTTCTGGCTACATCTTTGACCCACCCCATTTGTGCTCTCTGCATGACTGACAGGTTTGTTGCCAAGTATCTCCTGCCCCTTGCAGACCTGTCAAGAGAGATGGCTGTGATCACCTAATTAGAGTAGAACCAAGGGGACAAAGCCCAGGCTGCTCATCCAGGATTCCTGTGATCTGCTATTATCAAAGTCCCCAGGCTTTCTCTTCCAATGAAAATGTCAACCTCAGGGAGAAATGTCTGCCACAGCTTCTTGAAACACAGAAAACAGAGAAATTTGGAGAAAGGTTTTTATTTTTCTTTTAAAATTATATTTTATTGTTTACACTGTTACACTTGTCTCAATTTTCCCCCCTTTCTCTTCCACCCAGCACCTGCATTCCTTGAGGCGATCCCCATACCATTGTTCATGTCCATGGGTCATGCATATATGAGGCCTGTCCAGAATGTATCCAGCCACATAGCATGAAAAATAGAGACATTTATTGAAGGACATACAAGATACAAGAAACACTGTACATACCACAGTGATGCTCAGTCCCTTTCCAAGGAGGTACCTTGGAAGATCCCACAGTTTTCTCAATTGCCATCAGCTGCCCCATCGAATTTTCCTGAATCTCATCAACAATCTAAAATATCTTCTCTTTCAAAGGCAATTTTAGTTTGGGGAAAAGTCAGAAGTTTCAGGGCATCAAATCTGGGTTGTAGGGTGGCTGAGTCACCTGAGTGACTTGATGTTTTGCCAAAAAACTCTGCGTAAGATGTGATGCACGGTCAGATGCGTTGTCATGATGTAGCTTCCAGTCACCAGTTGCCCATAGCTGCAGCCTTCTGAATCATCAGAATAGTTTCTGTGGAGGAATGTTCAAGCTTAACACAAAATTTGATGCAGATTCATTGCTGTACTTGCTCATTTTCAATGCAATGTCCACACAGTGCACATGCTCACTCAGCAGCCATCTACCACCCCTGCTGACTAGTACAGTGAAGTCGTCATTGTTCCAACATGCACATTCCAGTCCACTCTCCTTGGCTGCTAGGTTACATAGGTTATATTGATGTCACGCAATCCATTCTCTGTATTAACAATGACTGCACTTTTTCCAGACAGACTTCGTATGTTCTTCGGCTATTCTATTTCCTATGCTGTACTTCACATCCACATCACTTCCGTAACTACCAATTTGTACTTTTTAACTCTTTCATTTTTTTCACCCACCCTCAGACCCCACTCCCATCTGGCAACCAGGAAAACAGTCTCTGTACCTATGATTATGTTTCTGTTCTGCTTGTCTATTTTGTTTTTTTTTTTTTTAGATTCAATTGTTGATAGATATGTATGTATTGCCATTTTATTACTCATATTTTTTTCCTTCTTTTTCTCTTCTTAAAGAACACCTTTTAACATTTCATATAATAGTGGTTTAGTGGTGATGAACTCCTTTAGCTTCTTTTTATCTGGGAAGCTCTTTATCTGTCTCTCGATTCTAAAAGATAGCTTTGCTGGGTAGAGTCATCTTGGTTGTAGGTTCTTGCCTTTCATCACTTTGAATATTACTCACCTATCCCTTCTAGCCTGCAAAGTTTCTTTTGAGAAATCAGCTGACCATCTTATGGGAACTCTTTTAGAGGTAATTACTCCTTTTCTCTTGCTGCTTTTAAGATTTTCTTTTTGTATTGAACCTTTGGCATTTTAATTATGATGTGTCTTGGGGTGGGGCTCTTTGGACTCATCCTGTTTGGGCCTCTCTGTGCTTCCTAGACTTGCATGTCTATTCATTTACCAAATTAGGAAAGTTTTCTTTCATTATTTTTTGAAATAGGTTTCCAATTTCTTTCTCTCTCTCTTTTCCTGCCAGCACCCTTATGATGCGAATGTTGATACACTTGAAGTGGTCCCAGAGTCTTTTTACACTGTCTTAATTTTTTTGGATTCTTTTTTTTTTCTTGCTGTTATAATCGGTTGTGTTTTGCTTCCTTTTATTCCAAATCACTGATTTGATTCTTGGTTTCACCTACTCTACTGTTGATTCCCTGTAAATTGTTCTTTATTTCAGTTAGTGTCTCTTTCATTTCTGATTGGATATTTTTTATGCTGTCGAGGTTCTCACTAAGTCCATTGAGCAGGCTTATAACCAGTGTTTTGAACTCTACATTTAATAAATTGCTTGTTTCCATTTTGTTTAGTTCTTTTTCTGGAATTTTGATTTGTTATTTCCTTTGGCCCATGTTTCTTTGTCTCTTCATTTTTGGCAGCCTCCCTGTGTTTGTTTCTATATATTAGGTAGAGATTCTATGTCTCCCAGGCTTGGTAGAGTGACCTAATGTAGATGTCCTGTAGGGTCATTGTACCCTCTCCCCTATTACCCAAGCTGGGTACTCAAGGTATGCCCACCATGTGGGATGTGTATGCTCTCCTATTGTAGTTGAGTCCTGATTGCTGTTGGCACATCCAAGGTCAGCCAATGCCTGTGTTTTGTCCAGGGTCACACAGCATAACCTACAAAGTGATCTGTAGATGGCTGCGACTTGTGCTGGCCTTAGAGGTGCCCAGGCAAAGCCAACTTGTGAATCAAGGCTAGCTGCTGCTAGAGTCTGACCTGAGGCCACTTAGCAAGAGGTATGGAACTCACTGAAGCCAGATACTGCTTGTTTGAGAAAATTTTAGAAAAATATGAAGCATGAGCCAGAACAAGCTATTCATATGGAAAAGCCACTAGGAACAGCTTGAGTGGGCCTGAAAATTGGGTGGGGAAGAGCCTCAGGGAATAACCAGGATGGGGCAAACAGTGTGAGCCAGGTTGATGGAGTCTCCAATGTGCCCATCTGCTGGCTCTGTGGCTCTGTGGAGGGAGAACTCAGAAAAGGAACAATGGCCTCTGCCAGCACTTCTGTCTGGGAGAATGCTGCCCCTCAGCCCTTGCCCCAGTGCTGGACAACTCTGCTCCTCTCCACATGTCTCTGATGCTCCCTAATCTGCTTTCCCTGTGCTAGAGCTCAAAGGGAGTGAGTCTGAGTAAGTCTGTGTACAGGCCCTTTAAGAGGAACTGCCTGGGACTCCAGCCATTTCTGTCTTCCACAGCAACAATCCCCACTGGTTTTTGCAACCAGAAGTTGTGGAAACTTATCTTCCTAGCACCGGAATCCTGGGATGGGGGGCCTGGTGTGGGACTGGGACTCCTTGCTCCTGAGATATCCTCCATGATTTTTATTTGTCATACGTGTGTATGGGACTAGCCCATTATGTGTCTCTGCCCCTCCTACCAGTTTCAATGTGGTTTCTTTTAATTCCGTAGTTGTAGTATTTCCATTCAGCTCAATTTCTGATGGTTCCGAATGATGGGTGTTCTATAGTTTAGTTGTAATTTTGATGTGACTGCGTGAGGAGGCGAGCTGTGTACTGTCATCTTGAAAAGGAGTCTGGAGAAAGGTTTTTAAAATTTTTAAATCAAGATCTTTTTATTATGAGCATCAGTAAGGATATGCAAAAGACTTGAACTTTTATGAGATTTGCTCTCCTTCATTTCCCTTACCTCTTCACTCCCAAAATTTATGCTAATAATATGATCACTAGCTCTATTTCCACTTCTGCCACATCCTCCTTATCAAAAGTGTGAACAGCATAAACAGAATCCAGGAAATAGTTTCAAAGATTTAAAGGTATGGATACCTTGCCTTTCCCTCTAGTAAAGGCATTGGCTTTCATTAGTAGACACTGTCAAACTAATTTCCATCCTTTCTTATCTAAATCACTCTCCACCATCTGCTCATGCAACCAGGTAATTTACATGGTGGCATATGTCTGACTTGCTTTATAATAAAAGATGTGGTGTAAAACTGCAGCATCCTTTTTTCCTAGAAGGAAAATATTCTGGGTATACCACACTAGTTGAGTAGAACAGGCAATGGGAAAATAGAGCTGGTTGGCAAACAATCTGAAGAGAATTTGTTTTCAGGAAGTATCCATGGAATTAAATAAGAAAAGAGATATCCAAGATGTGAAACACTCAGGCACTCATTAAATTCTATTCAAATTTTGTATGTTCACTATTTCCCCAAGCAAAGCCCATCTTTGCTAGAGTGGGTTTTACAGTTACCAGAAATGCACCTTATCACAGATTCATCCATTCTGCATTGGAAAATAGACAACACAAGTGTCTGATGGCCATTTAATTTCATTGTGCATTGCATTTATGTCTCACATATTGATTCATTAAAATTTTTATACTCATGGCTAAAGTTCATTATAGCGGTGATATAGAGCAAAAGCATCAGGAAGGTTTACATCAGTGAAGTCCAAAGAGCCCAGGCCCAGGCCTCTGTGTCATTTTCCTTCTGGGACTTCACAAGTATGCTCCTTCTAGCAGTAAAATATGGGGATATGTATGGTATGTCTCTGCCCAGGGAAGTTCGTATGAGTCTGGTGGTCTGGTCACATAGGCATTTTTGCTATGCATCCAGCCATAGGAAGAGAAACTCAGGACCCCAATAATAGCACCAGATATTCATCATCAATTTGATAAATTGGTATGACATAGTTTATTGCTGTAGGTGTATGTAACAAAATTATCAATCACTACTATATAGAATATTTTGAGGATCACATTCCCATGGATTGGCCAAGACTAAACATGATTCCAGATTCTTATGGAGACAACAGTACTAAGCAACCAGAATTTCTCTGTTAACTTGTTCCTCATGTTCTTCTTACCTCCAATTGATTTCAGGAATTAAAAAAATTATTGTTGTTGTTATTGTGTTTATTCACTCTTTATTCAACAAATATTTACTGAACTAACAACATGTGTAAAACCTTGTGCTACAAGGGAATGGTCAGGAGTTTTGCTGAGAAAAAAGTCATACATATGGGCAAAAAGAAATATGAATACAGTAGAATAATCATAACACAATCCTAAATACATAATATAATCTTAAAATTATTTATCATAAATTTATATTTGATAAAGTTTATAATGAGAAAACAAAGTGTTAGGAAGTCAGAAGGGAGGGTCATAGATGGCTGGAGGCTCTGACTGGAGCTGGGCAAAAGTGAAGGACTTGAAGAGCAGACAGGAGAGGGGAGCGTTCTAGGGGTGTAATGTCATGACCCATAGCTCTGAAGTGGGGCTCCATGAGACAAATGCAAGGTCACTGCAATAAGTTGTGAGTTGTATGAGGACCATCTTCTGGAGGATCCTGAATATCAGACTAAGGAGTGTGAATTCCATCAATAATTCTCAACTTTGCTGCATGTTAAAATAACCTGAAGCAATATGAGAAAATGCTGAGATGCTGATTGTCTCAATCTCTTCAGGCTGCTACAGCAAAAATACCATAACCTAGGTGACTTCAAAAGCAACCACATATTTCTCATCATTCTGGAGGCTGTGAAAAGACCAAAGTCAAGGCTTTAGCAGATTTGGTGTCTGGTGAGAACTTTCTGGTTCACAGATGGCTGTCTTCTCACTGTATCCTCACATGGCAGAGGGGCAAGAGAGCTCTCTGGGGTCTCCTTTTTAAGGGTACTAATCCTGATCATTGGGGCTCCACCCTTATGTCCTAATCACCTCCCAAAGACTACAGTTCCTAATATAATTCTATTGGTGGCTCAACTTATGGATGTGGTGGGGTGAGGGATGCACAAACATTCAGTCTATAGGACTGATTCAGGTGGTCTGGGCACTGGCATTTAACACCTTTCTCCAAGTGACTCTAACATACATTTCGAGTCGAAAACCTCTATCAGAGGCGCTGAGGAGCCATTCGTAGATGTCTGAGCAGGGGAAAAACATGACAGAACTGATGCTCTAGGAAGCGGATGCCCTGGAGTGGGGTGGCTGGAGGGAGGGCGCCAGTTGTACAGTCACGAGGATGTGATGAACGTCTGCATTGAACTTCCTGTTTGATTTAAGAGTAAGTTGTGTTGAAGAACATGATTCTCTGACTTTGTGCCCATTACGTGCCCCATGGATTGTCCTACACTCTGCTTCCTGAAGAGTGACCTGCCGCTGAAATCCTCATGGCACAAAAAAACAAGAGGCTGGAAAACAACAAGCCTTACAAACAATCCTTTCTCTATGCAGCAATGCTGATACATTAGTTTTTAGCAACTACTAGTGCTGCTTTGGGAAGAAGAACGACCTGACTGATGTTCTGAAATTTTCCAGTACATATCCAGCCTAATCTGTAGTTTCCTCCCTCCAAGTTTACTCTGTAAATCTGGGTGTACTAGAAGAAACTTCCCAGCCGAGTGAAACAGAGTTTTTCCGAAAACCACGTCAGCCACTACCCCACTCATTCTTTGTGCTATTGTTCATCAACTCAGAGGGGACCATGTGATCCTCCAAACTCTAGAGTTCATCCAGGAGCTTTCTAATGACAGGTCAAGAAGGCTTCAGTGGGATTGAAATGGAATCGTCACCAATTTAGAGAACTCATCCTTAAGATTCTTTCCCTCTGAGTCACTCTCAGTACCAGAGATGGTGAGTGTGCACATGCTGAAGGCATTCCAATGGCTTCCTGTCACTCAGATAATCAAGCCCAAAGGTTTTAATATCAACTTACAAGGTCCTTCAAAACCTGGCCCTCCAGCTCCTGTGTATTCCCAGGCCTTATCCTGGCACACACTGTCCTCACACCACCCTCTGCTGAGACCCACCCTCCAGTTGAAGTACTAATATTCTCACTGCTTCATTTTTTGCCTGTGTAATTTCTACTCATTGTTATGTCTCTGTGTAGCTATGGCTTCTTACGCGAAGCCTTCTCTGAATCCTTAAAATTGGATAAAGGGACCCTCCTGGTATTCCAGTAGTACCCTGCACCTTTGTAACACTTGGGATACTAGAGTAAATTTTTCTGTGTCTTACATGACCTTGTGTCTCCTATGAGGACAGGGACCACGTCTTTCTTTTTCACATGGTATCCTGGGTACTTAGCCTCTGCCTGGCTAATGGTAGGCAACAATAAACATGTGTAGAATAAAATAAATACAATCTGCCCTTATCAGTTACATTAAAATATCCCTAAGCACTCTTGAGGGATCACTGACCGGATTTAGGAGAAAGATTCTTAAGTGACAACATATAAATTCAGCTCAGACCTTGATCTTCATGACAATGGAAATAGATTGTAGGAACGGTGAGACTGGTGCTCACTGGTGAGACTACTTTTCCTGATAAGCAGGTTGGCTAAATATTGAGAGGACCTCCTCTCTCACATAAATAAGGCCTGCAGGGATCAGCAGTGCCACCCAGCTCGCCATTTGAAATTCAGGAGCAAAAGAACATTAGGAAAGATCTCATCATTGTTTTTCTATAGCAACAGCCTAGAAATTTTGAGCAAAAAAAAAAGAAAGGCACACATAATAATAACATAAGCAGGCAATGGGGTGCATTTTTTAAAAGAAATGACAGAAAATAATAAAGGTGAAAAATGACCTTGCTATACCAAATCTTTGGAGAATGAACTTCGTTGTTCACTGCTGCTGCAGGGCTTGTGCACTTTTAAAAACTGACTAAAATATTTAGCTTTCCAGGGAGAAACTTTCTTTCATTTTTTCCCTATGCTATGCCAAAAAGAACTTGTCAACTGAAAAATGGGTTAAAATGAAACATCAATGAGTTACACCAACCTAGAACACTGTGATCATTTGTCATATATAAAAACATCAACATTAACTATTTCAGAATTTTAAAGCACCTGTTCCGCAATAAGTCATTCTCTTGTGCAGAGGAAGTGCATTTTGATACAGAAGAATAAAAGGATACCTTTTTTATTTATAGTAAAATGTAAAAATTTCCAATGAAATGAACTAAAAAGTGATATGCAGTATTTAAGATGATTTATATAGGCTTTTATTATAGCATGCACATTTTTAGGTGACATTATTGCTTATATTACCTCTTGATCATTCCAGAACATAAATAATAACATTAGATTATATACTTAATGAACAGTAAAGTATATATTCAACCACTGGAAATGGGAATTGATCTCCACAATGTTCCAGCAAAGTGACTTGATTGGTGACTACTTACCTCAAATAAAATATTTTGTTTTCTTTTAAACTTTCTGAGCTAACAGGTTTAAAGGACATGTAGTCGAGACTAAAACATCTAACCCACGAGACCAGAATACTTGCATCCTATGCGTGATCCATATGTGATGTTAGGACCTGCACATCTAAAGCATCTCTGCAGCTGCAAAGTTTCTGTCCCGGTGAGCACAGCTTCTGCACCTCTCTTGGGTGGGTGGTGTAAACATTCCCACCTGAGCGGGAGAGCAACAACAGGGCCCTTGAGCAGAATAATGATTAGAAAGAGGCTCAGATCAGAGACTGGATAAACAGTTCAAAACCAGTCCTCATCCAAGCGGCCAGGCAGAAAATAAAGTACAAGGTCAACATAGGCAGAGTCGGAGGATGAGGAGCAGAGAGAGTACTAGAGTCTGACCCAGAATAATTCTGGAGCCAGCACATGGTGGTGGGAGGGAGATATTCAGGGGATGGTATGTAGTCTGTAATTTACCTTAAAACACTTCATCATAAAATTATATTTTCTAATATTGTGATATTGATGTTCACATACACACACACACAGAGAGAAATTGACCAAACTGGCCTACAATTGTGTGCCAGCAAAGTTCATATAGCCTGGTTGATGCATTAAAGGGACTCTGACCTTGATCTTCAATCAAGCTTCTTTTTTTTTTTTTTTTGAAAACCAAAAGTGTACTTTGGATTTTTTTTCCTTTTTTAAAAAATTACTTTATTGTTCAATTACAATTGTCTGCATTTTCCCCCCACCACTCCCCACCACCCCAGCCAATCCCACCTCCCTCCCTTGCTCCCACCCTCCCCCTTGGTTATGTCCATGTGTCCTTTATAGTGTTTCCTGAAAACCCTTCCCCCCATTGTCCCTTCCCCTCTCCCCTCTGGCTATTGTTAGACTGTTCTTAATTTCAATGTCTCTGGTTATATTTTGTTTGGTTGCTTTTATTACTTTCATTCTTCCCTTTATTCTGGTGGTCCTAAATCCTCCTAATCTTGATTATCTTTCCATATTTAGAAATAAAGGATCAATTTCATTAATGTTTACAGATATCATCCCTTC